>JANFAB010000164.1:0-103841 GCA_024613165.1 Pisolithus albus
GGAGCGGCACCGCATGTGGTTTTCCCTCCGCTGTTTGCTTCGTTCGAGCCATGAAACTGAGCTATAGGAGCGAAGTCGCGATTATTGTGAAGGACTACCTATTGAGAGCCCGCGTCGACACTATAATGAGTTAGATCGAGTTTGGCACAAACTCGAAGAACAAATGAGTACATACAAAACACGTAGCGGTGGCACCCAGCTTTCACAACTCCGTCGTTGATAGTCTGCACTCGTTGGCCCCACCCATGAAGTTGTTAGCTGACATCTGTCACTCGTTTTCATTGGGTTGGTGGTCACTCTCGCTCGTGAAGGTGTTAGCTGACATCTGTCGCTCATTTCACCGAGCAGGTGCTCACCCCGCATTCCTTGCCCACCATGAAGTGTTAGCTGACATCTGTCGCTCGTTTCATTGGGTTGGTGGTACCCTGCTCGTGAAGGTGTTAGCTGACGTCTGTCGCTCATTTCACCGAGCAGGTGCTCACCCCGCATTCCTTGGCCCCACCCATGAAGTTGTTAGCTGACATCTGTCGCTCGTTTCGTTGGGTTGGTGGTTACCTGCTCGTGAAGGTGTTAGCTGACGTCTGTCGCTCATTTCACCGAGCAGGTGCTCACCCTGCATTCCTTGGCCCCACCAGAAGTTGTTAGCTGACATCTGTCGCTCGTTTCGTGGGGGTGGTCAGGTGTTATCTGTCGCTCATTTCACCGGCTCACCCTGCATTCCTTGGCCCCACCTACGAGGTTGTTAGCTGACATCTGTCGCTCGTTTCGTTGGGCTGGTGGTCACTCTTGCTCGTGAAGGTGTTAGCTGACGTCTGTCGCTCGTTTCACCGAGCGGGTGTTCACCCTGCATTCCTTGGCCCCACCCATGAAGTTGTTAGCTGACATCTGTCGCTCGTTTCGTTGGGTTGGTGGTTACGCTGCTCGTGAAGGTGTTAGCTGACGTCTGTCGCTCATTTCACCGAGCGGGTGCTCACCCTGCATTCCTTGGCCCCACCCATGAAGTTGTTAGCTGACATCTGTCGCTCGTTTCGTTGGGCTGGTGGTCACTCTTGCTCGTGAAGGTGTTAGCTGACGTCTGTCGCTCATTTCACCGAGCAAGTGCTCACCCTGCATTCCTTGACCCCACTCATGAAGCTGTTAGCTGGCGTCTGTTGCTCATGTCATTGAGTCCGGTTCATCACTACTTGTTCGACCCGCCGCAGCGAAACGTGGCGAGCGTTGTGTTGATCTATTAGACACGGTGAAGTATATATATATATATATTCTCAATAATAATATACTCGATAGGAATGGTGTATGTATAGTCACCTCGAGTCACCCTTGTCCAACACATACGTAGGCCTCGTTCAGGAATTGAAGATCACTGTCAACAAAGTGGACGCTGCAGGGGACCACATCGGGCAGCACTACGATGCATCCTGCGCAATTGGTGCGAGACGCCTCCACTTCAGAGTTGAACAGGCAAGTCGGGATTCGAAGGGTCTATCGATGGCGAAGGGAGGTAGAGGTATTAATACGTATCCAAAACTGGTTGACCCAAAGTCACTAGAGGGGTTCACCTATTGAGAGGCCCGGTCCATAATGAGTTATTCGTACCCTGATGAATATCCGCATATGCGAGTCACGCACCAGCCATCTACATCCCTGCTGTCGTCACCCGAAAGGTTTCCTTCTTTCGAATCTGGGTAACAATGTTGACCACCTGAAAGTCGTCTTTGGCTGTTTCCATGCAAAGTGCGGCAATGGTGTGTAGCAATATAATTTCTCATGGGTTACTGCAGGGGTGAATTACGCAGATGAAGCCGACATTGATCCAAAGTGTATGTACATCACGACCGAGACGCTCCGCCCTCAGAACTGGCCAAGGAGTTGGATGGTGGCGAGGGTCGGGGAGGGGTGAGAAGCGTCGGCAGGAGCTGTTGCGAATATCAGTGTTCCTAGGAATCCGTTTGGGCAGAACGATGACTTTGCCAATCTGCCAACACGATGAGTAAATCGAGATGCGAGTCCCTTATGGAACAAACGCATGCTGAAGGTTAAGAACACCGCAACCCAAGTCCACGAAATGCTGTACCGGGCTAACCTCACTAAACAGCAGGCCGCAGCGGCACATACAAAGCCGTACAGGATCGTCCAGAATACGCAGCCATAATCATCCCAGTCTGAGGGTAAACGAAAAATCTAAGTAGCGTCAGCATCGTAAAAACGAGATACCGGCATGTCCAAACTGGACGGAAGGCTCGCAATGGCGGGCACAAACCGCCCCCTGCTAAGATGGCATAACCTAGTTGCACGACGGGAGGCCAACAACTGTGAGCACAGACCGACTGTTTGTGGGTGGTACGTAGTGCAACAGTGACTATGATGGAGAGTATTAGCGACTACCATATAAAGAGATCTTAACACTTGCCACGTACCTGTATTGAAAGTGATGCCAAACGACTTTCTGCTATGTTCAATGTCTGGATTGTCGTCCTTGGAACGATTCCAAGCGAGCTGCCTTAGGGAATCAACCCTATATATCTCGTTCTCGACGAGAGCCACCAGCTGCAGTCTGGAAACCTCTAGCGACGGGTACGGGTCGAGATGCTTCAGAGTTGAGAAGATGCGGAAAAGTTCACATTCATGGGCCATTATAGCCGCATTTTCGGGTGCCTCGCTGTGCAGAGATCTGTGCCCCATATTTGGCGCATGCGGGATAGAAGAAAAGAGGTTGTAAGTAGAACCCCCAGGAGGGCAATCCTCAGAAAAGACCAAATTCAAGTCGGAAGGAAAGGACATAGCTCTATGAGTGACTGCAGAACATAAGTGCATGAGATCATACAACGTTGCCTCCACAGCGTCGGTCTCTTCTTTCCAATGTGGCATCGGAGGAGTACTGCCGGCACAACTTCCAGGATTTGGGAAAGTAGCGGGTGGCTCACCCCGATCAAGAGTACAGACGTCGTCGGGGACTCTGGGAACGCCTATAGAGGTTGTTGGTTCGCCAACGGTTTCGGACTCGTTGGGAGAGCCTTCAAGGTAACAAGATAGTTGGTCGATCTTGCGATGGCGAGCACACATTGCTTTGGAGATCCATTGGCCGGGAGTAGACTCCAAGCGAGAGGGTGACCAATGTCATTTCGACCCGCAGCCTACGACCTTGCAGGTGCATAATCGAAGTTGCTGAGCCTTGCCCACCATATCATGTGACAGACGGTCGAAGGTCATCTTGTTTGTAAGGACGATTTTCGAGCTCAGGTTGTGCCGCGGGCAGTGGCGAAAACCCTGCCAGAAGAGTTCTGAAGTCGGTTTATTCAGCATCCATACGACACGACGGAATTACCAGGCTGACGACAAATGACAAACGACGAACAACAAATGACAACCGTGAGACGTGTTCAAGTGTTCACAACTGCACACACCGAAGACCAAGTTTTTCGAGCAGTATAGGTCCGTCAACTAGCGTTTCGCAGATGTCATTGTCGAAAACTATCGCGAAGGTGACATCAGTGTGTATATTGCCCATCTACTTTTCTCGACTCACCGCTGCTGGTGCATAGTCAGCGATTGTCAGCTCATGCTTCTCGCTGATTTCCTCCGACACCCGTCTGTGCGCAACCCCCTACTAACAAGGGCCCTTGGTGTGGATCTAGCTGGTTTCCAGACTGCCAACCGTGTCAGGCATTCAAGCAGACTGTGCCTCCCATTCAGGCGTATGGGTCTCCGCCAAAGGATATACGGGCCGAGGACCTTGTGGCTCCCGTTAGCACCAGCGGTGAGGTTGAGAAAGAGTGGAGTGAAATGCGAGGAGAAGAAAACCAAGGAGAAGGGGCGCTTCGTCGACGTTGGTGCGTTCCCGATGGGTACCGACGTAAACTTTGATAAGTGAGTATATCACCATGTTCTTCGTGAATTAATGACATTGAGCAATGTATAGAGGTCCAATATTGGGTTTAACTACTTTGGCAATGATAGATGAAGTCGGTAGTGGGACGGGACAAGCTCCACAAGATTTGAGGTCGGTGATCGCTCGTTGCGACTTAGCTACTCGCCTATCCGCACCAACTTACGGCGCATGTGAGGCGTATGCTGCAAATTCGAGGCTTTCAAATATCCCTCAAGGCAAACCCCGAGCTCCACGGCAAGGTGTGTCTCAAAATCAACGTCCGTTCTCATCGACCACATGTCGACCGGTATAGGTCGTCCTGACTCAAGTAGCCGTCCAGACTACCAAATCCAATGAGCTCGTCCGTGGCGTCTCGGACGACCTGGCATGTGTCATCGCTGCATTCTCTATGCTCACCTATCAACCCGTCGTCTTCTTGCACATAGAGGAAGTCACGTTAGCCAATACTGAGCGAGGCGAATAGTTTGCCTTGTGTCGTGGGACTGTGTTTGGTAGGGAATACCTCACCGGAACATGCAGTTGTTTCGGTTTTCGGTCGTGTTTCGCTGTGAATCCATACGATGCGCGTGGGACGACCAAGGCTATCTACCAGGTCCGTGTTCGTCGCCGTTTCGGTACAACGTACCTGACGTCGCTACACCGTGTAGGCCCTAGCAATGTCCGACAAAGGAGCCGCCTTCCGCTAGCAGGATCTCCATAATTTTGTCGTCACTCAAACTGTGCAGGGGTCAGTCACGTCTTTCCTTATCCGATACCTCCGCGCGCGCACCGAGCATGCGTTGTTCTCCATCGACCCATCGCTTGTTCTACCGCTCGACCTTATTCTTCTCATCCTCAAATATCGTCACCCAACCACCCGCTTCCCCTTTGTCGATCTGGAAGGGTACCTGTGGGTCCGGGATATGTCAAAGAGCGCCATGATAGAAATGATAACAAATGGAAAGGGTCCTATGGTCCAACTTCCCGAAGCTACAATGCGGATGCTCGAGAGGATGGCAGGTGATCCGAAGAACGAGATTTGGATGCTTAGTAGGTTGTTTGTGAAGGGGCCACTAGAGAGACTTGCAGAGAGGGTTCCAGTGTGGGCATTGTGGCGGAGAAAGGGTGTTTCGTGAACACGGGAGAGATTGACAACATGTCGAGTGGACAATCTGATGGGACGAGATGGATCAACATGGTGGTTAACTCGGACAAGGACCATGTACAGTGATTCTCAACTACGTGAGTGACCCTTGGCATCCCTCTCCTTTTCTGTTGTGCTGATTATCGATATTCATACTGCGTGTTGATTGTGAAGCCGCCTAAGTGCAGAATCACATTTTGAATTCCCAATACGGTCTTCGCATTATGCCGGGTCAGAATTTCTTCCTCGTGCTGTCGAATACATCTCGCGTTTGACAGCTGTAGCAACGATTCGACTTCAACCATCTCGAAATACAGGTGAGTATCCTCTCGTAACATGTCAATTCCATCATGGCTTGCCAAGCCTCGAGGCTCGACATTTGCTATCCAATCTCGCACAACTCTAAACACTTTCTTTCAGACCGAAATCTGCAGGTCCATGGAAGGATCCCTTCATTGACTCGAAGCTCGAATGTCCCACTCTACTATCAATATCCTTGGTAATTGTCTCCCTATTGTCTCGCTTCCATTAGTTATTTGTCCACGCAATATGACATCGACGTGTTAGTACGCGGCTTCCATCTCGCCTACAAGATAGCCCACACCCCTCCGCTGCCCGACCTCACGGATTCTGCCAATGGCGACCCAAATCGCTTTGAGCAACTGAGCGACGACAAGCCGCAACAAGTAAGCTGCGTAGCAGAGCAGACACTCTTCACCACCCTGTCGGCACGTGTGTGATGAGTAGAGAGGGTGTCACAGGGAACGTACTTGATTCGCAAATAAATTAATGAGGGTTAGAGGGGTCAGCGGTTTGCGTGTCTGTGATGTATCCATCCTTACAAAGCTTGTCTGGGGTCATACAGCGAGTTCTGCTTTTGATACTCATCCTTGCGTGGCACTCAGCATGTTACGGGCCGAAGTTGCCATTGCCGCTGCTGAAGGGTTAGCGGATGTCGTTACGATGATCGACTTTCGACTGCTTTGTCGCTATCAATCTACCAAGCGAGGCTGACGCTGCCACCGGCGGCACTTCCCGAGTGACTCAAAGCGTCCAATGGTGGCAATCAGGGACCGTGTGATTCGTCATGTGACATCCATCCGAGCTTCATCGATAGTAACATCGGCCACATTTTTTAGATATGTATATGTAGGTAGGTTCAACCCGCTCTTCCAGGTAAGGTACCACATATACTTGCGGAATCCTAATGCTTCTGAATTCATGCCACTGACGCGCTTCTAGCGATTCCCATCCGTGTATGTTACTTCGGGGCATTGGGGTCTCTCTCACGAGATTTCACTCAGATGGCCGTTCGTGGCCTATGCGAATCCTTCCAGATGCCTTTCTCCGTACATGCGTCTCCTTGACTCGCGTCAGAGCTGAGGGTTCAAGTGCTCACAGACTGCTTCGAGTCAGGACGAAATGCCAGCAGACGTCCACCGTTTCTCCCAGCTCCGGAGTCATTGCCTCGAATTTGTGCACAATCGTGATTGTCGACGTACCCTGTCGTGGCGGTCACGCCGTGCGAAAAGGACGACTGGGACGGAACCTGCCTTCGGGCCTCGAGGCGTCGTTATGCTGCTGGATGGCACGTAATGCTTACCTTTGTTCATCTGTCCTTTGTCTCGCGTCTTGCTTATAAGCTCTTCTGCGTTGCCCCACCGGATTTCAAGAATAAAGCACTTGATGCCTCAGTCCAGTCAACGTCCCACAGGTACTCCTTACGAGCCATTCCATCCGTACAAGAAGGTCGCGGAAGATGCTCTCTCCCGAGGTATCGTTAATATTGATACCATTCATACTTCTGGTACTGGGACTGACTCACGGCTAGCAGCTATAGTGCGCAAACAAGCTGCAAGATTCGCTCGTCACAGGCGGGATCACAAGCAAGCTTCCCGTCCAAGGCCTCCGGGTTGTGGTGAGGTATGTTTTCACGTGTTAAAGTCGGTCTATCATTGTCTCACTGCTTTCAAGCCGGAAGTTGGGAACGATGTTCCTGCTGGTGTGGAAGACTCTACTCGCATCCAACAGAGCACGCATGATGAGATGCTCGTTAGTACTGTCGTTCCGGAGGGCATGCCTAGTTCCGATGCTATGCCTGAACGGACATCTGCCACGAGGGAAGTACTGCCTCGGCCTGTCAGTTTTTTTGGAGGAATGTGGAGGAAACTCATAGGCGATGCGCCGGTTCCCGGCGTCCATGTACGTTGCACTCTGCCCCCAGGCCATCGTATCTCATTCCGGATGTAGATACCAACTAACTCAGCAGTGGCTCGTGCTGAGCAGTGTGGTCAACGTGATGAGGAGGTCTGTAAAAAACTCTACCTTTCAAATGGTTTAACTGTCAGTTTCCAGGTTTTGGCAAGAAAGCGGAGGAGGGAAGACGAAGATGATGAGGGAAATACCGCTGTCGCCGTAGGAAACAGCAATCAAGAACAAAGAGACAACCCCAGAGCGCAACCGGAGAAGCCGCAAGAAAGAAAACGCAGAAGAGACACGGAACCAGAGAAGTCCACACGTACAGACGAGGCCAATTTCATCGACGACCTTCAGCAAGACGGGTACGTCGATGAAGAGTCCGGTCAGACAGGAGGTACGAGGCAAGCAAAAACGGTTACGTCGGATTCCGGGGACAAATCTACGTGCGACAATACAGATACCAAGCAAGGAGGGCATGGTGAGGAGGCTGCGTACCCAGAAGACGGGTACAGCTCTAGCACCGACGAATCTGCGGGCAACAGTCGAGATCCCGAGCAAGGAGGGGACGGTGAAGAGGCCGTGGGCCAAGAAGTCGGGTATATCACCAGTACCGACGAGTCGATGTCCGATGTAGAGCATGCCGAGGAGGATGCTGACTGGGAAGATACCGAATGGGATGATTCTGACTGGGAAGAAGAAAGTCGTAACGAGTTCGAGGATTGCTCGGGAGAACGTGAGCCTGATGGCGAGGAGAGTGACTATAGTAGTATAAGCCCGTTCTTGTGCTGATTTTTGGCCCTCTTCACAGATAACAAGCAGTCCTCAGAGCAACTTAGAAGACTGTCAAGTCGGAGAAGCGAGTGTTGCTGAAGGGAAGGTTCGTGTCTTACCGAAAACATGTCGTCGGCTTTGATTCGAATCGTGCCTAGGGAGAGTCGGAACGGGCTCAGGTAGTGGATATCCAAGAAAAGAACAAGGTCTGTATTCGGCACAGCACGAGTCTGAACACCTAACCGCTGACAAGCTTCATAGGCTACTGATGTAGATTCTTTGGCCTTTCCTCGCCCACTCGATACGAGTGTATTTTCCCCCGTTCCATCAAACCCCCAAAGCTCCCAAAAGAGGGCCGATCTACCTGATCGTGATTCGGCTGGCCGGTCGTGTATGTATCCAGCAAAGGTAAGACATTCTCCTAGTATGGCTGGATGTATCGGTTGAATTTGTTTTACGTGCTTGCGCACCAAGAGCGTTGATCCAACTGCACTCCAGGAGCTCCAGGTAACCCTCGAGAACAAAATTCGGCAGAACATGCGCGAAGAGCTCGGTCAGATCGTCGAGTCTGCTGTTACTGATGCAATAGCCAAGGCTTTTTCAAATGGGATGGTTCGATCATTGGCTCCCGATTCCACAGCTGTGTCTGAAAACTCTCTTCCGTTGGCTGGACGTCGTCCGAAAAAGGTCAAGCAACTTCCACGCCCCCGACCTTCCGACCACAATGTGTTTAAGGTAAAGTACGGTAACTGAATGTAGCTTGCTTTACTCACGATCGTCGAGCAGAAATCTGTTCGAGAACTCGGACAGAAACTGCTGGGCTTGGAGGGCTCAAAAGAGTTGCCGCAGCCCATCGGCGAGAAGGAGATTGCTGCCTGGGATCCTGGCAGCGGTCCGTGCTGTACAGTCGACAACTTCTCGGTCGATCTCCTGGGTTATGCACGTTCTGAGTGGAACAGATCTGCCGCACAGGTGTTTGCTATGGAGTATGTAAAACATTACAAGGGGGAGAATCGTACGCTAGAATTCGTAGCGGAAGCGTGGCTAACCCGTGTTGTGGGAATGAAGGCACAGTACAGGCAGTTGCACCAGGACAAGACTATTCGTAAGGACCGCAAGGCTCTACATAGGCAGCGCCAAAGGAAACAGGAGGTGTGCTTTTCCACCCAGTGATTTCCACATTGCTGATGCATATTAGTTGTACAAGCGCCGTCTCGACACCGCCTACCAGTATACCGAAATCAAAGACCGAGCTGTCCGTGTGGTACAATCACTCGGCCTTGACGGCATGAGCTCCGATGAGTCGGACCATGAGGGCCACAGTGGAGAAGCAACATACCACATCCTTGACAAAGACTGGCGTTCCTGGCACGTCACCGCATGGCTACGAATGTTGGATGCTCTGCACCTCCGTCTTCAATACTCGGGCGAGTGGCGAACAACGTCTGGTGCCTGGCCCCACTTCAGAACCTCTGGTCTGAAGGAAAGTGGGAAACCGGCCGTCAGGGGGTTGCCTACTGATTTCTATTCCCGTAACTGGTATCAAGTGCAAAGTGACTTCATGAAGGGGCAGCTCAAAGCAGTGAAACCAAGTATCTCGCTTGAGATATCCGCCGAATACACGAAGTCAGCATTTGTTGACATTGCCCGGTTTTACCGCTAACTTTACCGCATATCCGCAGGCTATCCCAACAATACAATTTATCGGACCGCTGGGTGGTTAACGGAAAGATGACCTGATCATCGACACTACTCTCGCCCGTGCCTACATCTGTCCTTCAACGTGTAGTATTAATTGTATTTCGTCTGATCTAGTCTGACAAACTTACCGAGTCGCGACAGTACATGCCAAAGTGTGAAGCCTTATAGACATCGTTCAGACACGTCAGATCATATTAGAATGAGGAAACCAAATCAGTGCATTAGCGGTACCTAATAATATTGTCGGGATAGGAATACTCGCAGGCGGCCTTTGTACCTTGCTTGCGACGCAGCAATTGGCATAAGATACATTTTACGGAACGTGGTCTATAGTACAGATTTTCCAGGCGACGATCAGTAAGACGAACAGGAGGTTAGGGAAGTTACATTCATTTTCTGTAGTTGTTATGCAGGTTTTCTTATGGGCGGATTTGCTACTGAGCACCTGCTGGACGACGATGCTGGGAAGTGCAGAGACCACGTTCTCCCCCGGCACTTGCCGGGACTCTGTTCTCACGAATTATGGGTGTGTGGACGTCACCAACGGCATTTGCCGGGACTACGCTCTCACGAATTATGGGGGTGAAAGAGACCTTGCAAGCAAGATATTACCTTGCTTGGCAAGGGTTCTACCGCACCCATAAATGCCGTGGGAACCGTCCTATGACAGAAAATATTGCCATTCTCGGATAGCTCCCACACCACACCAACTCATTCCTCTTGGGCACGAGTTGAGACCACGGTAATATATTCAGATATAAAGGTAATATTCAGACAGTATATTCAGACAGCATGCTCTACCCACCACCTCCTCGTCTGTGCATCCAACTCTCCCAGGCAACCTTGTGATGGTTCCAAGCGACCCGTACCAGCTGGAGCCAGGTGATTTTATTTCCTTGTAGCGAGATTGAATACTGTATGATCGGTAGAGGAATCTGACGAGGAAGAAGACCAGAAATTTTACTGTGTACCAGACTGAAAGGGACTTGAAATGGGACGGATCATCGTTGTTGCTAGTGACGGCGGGTCGGGTCCATGCGGAGTGTTAGCTTCTGACTTTGGAGCAAATCTTTGTACTTCGTAAAATGCAGTGTGGCTCCTATTACTGTAGCATGAGGGCTTCTGGCAATGGGTTGCTTACACATTGTGCCCGGAAAAGGAAGTACAAGATTTAGACCACCGGTAGGTGGTTTCGCGATGTCGACAATGACATGAGGGATGGTTTGCCCCTGCGAGCGGTAATCAGTGAAAGCGTGGGCAGCCGTCATGGGGAATTGACGTCGTTTCACAGTGCGTGTAACCTGGGCACTGTCTTCCATCCTTTGCTGAATTCGGTAGGATTTGGTAACAGGTTCCACAGGAATGACAGAAGGTTCCAGTCCTCGCAGAGCAGATGTCCGTGTGCGATGGAGTTTGACCAGAAGGAATGCAGGGAGGTGCTTGAGATGGATAACACTGTTGGTAATCATCAATGGAGGCTCCTGAGGATGTAAAACGATGTCAACTACAGTTCCGCGAGCGCCGTTTGTAATGTCAAGATCCGTTTCCACATTCTGGGTCACCATGACCTTCGAACCCAGGCAAAGTTCTATGGTGTCTGGTAAATCACCATGTCGACGAGATCCCTGTCGTTGCCCCTTGGCGCAATGAGTACTGAATGCATAGCGCCCCGGTAAACTGAGAGGCTTCCCCCTCATAGAGTCCTCTGCACTGCATCGGAAAACCATGGCCACTGTCTCGCGAGCGTGTTTGTGGAGTGCCACCCTTTACACTTCCAAACAGACGAGAACGTACCTACCAAATTTGCTAAGATTTGACCGGGACTCCGTGTACACCGGTTCCACGTACAATCATGTACTCTTTTCTTTACATGCTAGGCCGTATATACAGAAAAATAGTATGCATGGCGGCTCTCATGGCATAAAGTTTCTTGTTTGCTTCACATGTGTAGTGCCATCGGCCAAGCAAGGTTCCCACCGCCACCGGCGGCACTTCCCCGAGTAATTGCAAGCAAGGTAATATATGCTAGCAACTTTTCACCAACATGCTGATGTAATACACCGGCCCGCTGGGCAGCCCATCATGAGAAGAGTATTCATATGTCAATATACCGCAGCGAGTTTCTTCCACCAATCTCATTGTTCGTGACTTTGATATCAGGTGGTATCACCGACGACTTCCTCAGCAGACTGCTCGGAACATGTCTAACAAACAACGTAGTCATTGTGTACTGACCTCTGTGTGTCCAGGCACGTGGTCCGGCGAAGGTATTACATAATTGGACATCTCATGGCACCAGTGACCAAACCACGAGGCTTCGGGTCCGTCGAATATGGAATGTCAACTACGCCTCACAAGAGGCTGCCAACCGCAGCGTCATCGACAAGGAACCTGCTTTGACTGCCACAACACCGAATGTACTCGGGCTGGTCAGAAGACATAGGGGCAGCTGCTGGTGCATTGGGTACTGGACCTAAGATGAATGAGGAACCCCCAAAAGAGCAGAGGGAAGCCAGGGGGCGAGGGGAAAGACTTTTATAAGGATGCGAGTCCTCCAGGCATTCCATTGTAGGCTTATTGTGCATTGTCAATGCTAACTTTGCTTCAACGAGAGCACGAGAGCGCCGCCCCCGTATCGTGGGTGTTCGAACGGACGATCACATACTAGAACACCATCAAAGGTTCTGTCATGTTTAGGAAGCGTGCTCTGTCCACTCCTCATAGGGCGCTCCTCTTCGGCGACTGTATTTCTCAGACCGCTTTCGTCATGAGTGACTAACCAGAATGACAGTTGCGCTGCCGCCACGATCAAAAGAAGTTCGGAGTACATCCGTCTCTCTGAATCCACCCGGTATGTTAGGTAACCTCTCATCTTGGAACTATCAACGTGACTTGACTACATGTAATTCCTTGCAAACCCATCGACGCCGATTAATGATGGTCATGCACCGCAAACAGGACTCCTGGGAATTGGCAGAAACAAACATGGAAAGCTACAGATCAATACGGAATGGACGCCGGGACGATCTGGTAGGGATCTGAAATGAGCTCGAACGAACCATTGCAGCAGCACATTTTCGCAACAAGGAATGGACGCCTTCTTGCTACCCCCGGGTTACCATTCGCCCAAGATACGGTGAATGTCTGACCTGTGAAATGTGAACCATGCTTGTTGTAGCCTGACTGTATGAATTATACCAACTGACATATTGTATCGTACCGCCCAACGCTATCGGGCTTGTTTCATTCGAGTATCGTTAGCATGTGATGTGATATAATGAGCCTCCTGAACGATCATAGTCACCATCGTCTTATACTATCAATACAGCCACCTGCACCGGGTCGTCACTTATGACTAACAGGGCTCACTGCCAGACGAGTCTCTTATACCTCTCTGCCGACGCTACTTGGAGTGGCTCCTGGGATGACCGGATCAGTTTTCCAAGCAAAGGGTTTACCACGACCTCTTGCAACTCGCCTAATAGAAGCATGGTGAAGATCGCGATCTGAGTCCAGTAGGATACCAGCGAGCCATGTATGGTACCAATGACGAGGTCGCGAAGTGCCTGGAAAAAAAGCAAGAGAGAAAGAAAACTAGTGTCCATCATAATTGACAGTGAATGGCTGATACTCGTACATGGCATCCAGGGTGGTCCGGAATTGGAATTCTATCAACCACCTGACGCACGGCGTGATCCTGCTTTGGGGAACAAGTATCACCATTCTAGTCGCGGGGCAGTCGGACGATGATGCACCATCTCAACGTCATAGTCAGCATTGGGTGGCGCAAATGCGCCGGCGAACATCGTCGCATCAGCGACCAGGATGGAACCTGGCACAGTTTCCGCGACAGCCGCACGGTGCACTTGAGGCGGTGCACAGTTAGGTGTCAGACCAGAGACGGGGTCTGCAACCGCAGCGGGTTGTTGGGGGATCTGAGAAATAGAGGAGTTACTCGGTGAAGGTCAAACAATGGCTATTGCGACGAAACGCTGACCTCGCTCGAATGGTCGCCAGAAGAGGTGGGAATGCCGAACAATGGAGTCTGATCTGGTTGGTCAGATGTCTGTCGGGTAAGTGCTCGGCGTCGAGATCTCGAACGAATGTCGTATGGCCTCCACTTTGGGCTGGGAATGTTAGCAGGCGGGTAATGGCCAGAACGAGGCATTGTGGAACCGCAGTATACATACCCCTCGTCGCTGCAAGTGCCAGCATACTTATATCGTAGCGTAGCAGGCAGGCCTTTGTGCACGGCCAACCTCGTCGCGGATAACACACAAAGACCAAAACATCGTCCCCTCGGTCCCATCGGGGCACCCTACTATCAACCATAATGCAACTCGACCCCACGAGGCCGCGTCATGGTAGCCGTACCGTTACCCAATACAAAGCAAATGTCGCATCTTACTGCATCATGATGGGATAAGAGATCCAACCTTATCGGTTTACATAACCTAAACGACAACCAAACGACAAACGACATATGGTAAAAGACAAACGACAAAGGCCTGCCGCGTCCCGCGAGTTCTGTACCCTCCAGTAGGTTCCGCTAATCAAGGTCGGTGTTACTAGTGAGTCTCCTGGCATCTTGTGATTAGCAGTGGGCGGGGTCTGGGCATCGGTTAAGCTCAGTGAGAATGCTCTCTGACCGATCCGAAGTAGAATTAACTGCGTGGTAGATGTTCTGCACACCTATGCACGGACGGGGCCGGATGTCCTCATGTTCCCTCCCCCACCGTAACTCCGTGTTGTGATCCAAGCTGGAGTATCATTGTCCAGCGTCGCTTCTCCTACCCTTCGCTGCTGCACAGATTAGTGGGAATGCTGCAAGCTCAAAAGTAACCTGTCACAGCGGCAAGTCCTTTTTCGTCATCTCTGCGAGTGTGTATCATTGGTTTGATTAGTCAAACTGTCTGATTGACCAGGGAATATCGTGTGATTCGTTCGACGGCATCGTTGGCGATTGGAAGGCAGGGCGGGAGTGGACGCACCAACGGAAGTACGCCTTGACTGGTTGCCAGGATACACGTACGCGAGCATGCCCCCCTCCCTCCCTGTTTGGCCTACTAACTCAGTCTTCAGCGAATTCATCATGGATCTAACCATTAAGCCTCAGAACCCACCACTGGCGAGATATTTCGATGTGATACTGACATGGACCTTTAACAAGGCGGGGGGAGACCCCGCCTGTACTGCCACGCTTGGTGTGTTTGCTTGTGCCCATTCTTGATCCCATCTGCCGAGCCCTCCCCCGTTCTGTAAATACCTCCAGTGTGCACATACGGGCGATGGCTGCTTCCTTGCTCGTATGCGCCTCGCGTTCAACTCCAATCGCGTGACGAAATGTGATAGCAAATGGAGTCACAGATCTCAGATCGTGGCCGCCGATTCGTGATTAAACCGGGGGCTGCTGGTCACAAAGCACGTTTCGGTCGTCGATCGTCTCCTTTGTCGAATGTGTAGTACTCATCAAAGACCAAAATTGCTGGCGGTAGATTTCGTTCGGTTGACGTTCATGCAGAACCTAATTATCTCAATGACAGTGAAGGGCACGTTTCCGTGATCCGCCAGGCGTCCCCCCAGAAGGTCCTCAAAGTATGAGTTTATGTTTCCCCTAGTGACCCCGGAACGTGGCGTTTCTGATTCTTTGTCTTTCTTCAGATAAATATATGCTCTCCCCAGCGTCGCTCCATAGTAAACCTACCAGATCATGCGTCTCACGTATTGTGCCATACTTCTATTCGCCTCCTTCCTGTCTTTCTTTCCACTCAGATACCTAGCTTTGGGCGTCATCCTGTGGCCCATTCCCGCGCAAGTTCACCAAGCGGTCCAATCCATGGCTAGCATGACCTGCGGGTTAGGTTTGCTTCCTGACGCGGTCTGTCAGTTCGTCGAGCCGGCCGGCAATCCCGCTGCCCTGTTCCCGTCCACCATCCAAACTCAGTTTTCAGCCTTGGAGGGCTTGCTGTATGACGCCTCTGAGATTACTCCACTCGTCTCAGCATTGACAGAATCTCGTCTGTTGGTCAGCGACCTCGCTAGCGCTGTAAGAGCCAGTTCCTTGAGCTCTTCCACGGCGCTTGCAGAGGAACTGGCGGCCATATCAATGGACTCGAAGGAAGCATTGCAAAATCTTCAGAAACTTCTGGCACAGGTGCATGGCACAGTGGACATGTACGTTTCTTTTTATCCATTGCTCTCAAAAGTTCGCGTGTTGACGAGCATGGAAAGCATGTTGACAGTCAACGATCACTTACTCAACTTACTTCGGAACCGGATCTCTCCTTTTTCCGTCAAAGCAGCGTATTGCTATGTTATCGGCAATAGCTTGCATGCGAACGAGTGCTCTTCGTCAAATACTCGCATCACACAGGCATTCGATCGCGTCCTGTTTCAGTTCCAGCACTCGTTGTCCCTACTTATTTTGCACGTGGTCGAGATCCAGGGCAACCTGGATAGCGTCGAGTCTCGGTTGGAAATTGTTCGCGACCTGGTAGCGATGGAAGCTAGCAGCCTGAAGGTCCAGAAGTCTGATGTACTCGCCGATATCCTTACAGTGGTGGGTCTCAATAGGCGGTACATTGTGAGATTGGACAGCCAGCTACAAGCACTCGAGGACGTTTCCCGTTATCACACAGCCGCTGCACGATATTTAGCCGGGGCATTCTCCGGCCTCGAACAGCTCCAGGAAGTTATGGAGCTGCTCAGATCGCTGGCGACGGGTGTCAGTCTGTTAGATGGCATGCCACTGGAGGCTCTTATTGATGCACTTACTGCTGGCATTCAGAGACTCCGCCACACTGGAAGGTCTCGTTCTACTGTGGAAGCTATTTATAGGGGGCGTCAGTTACTTAGTGGTCCTGCATGAACGCTCTCAGCGTTACCTGCTATTTGTTTACCGTATATGTAAATGCCAGTTACTCGAGTTTCAGTCAATGCGTACGCATCTAATTAGAGCGCCGGGAACCTGTGCTACTGAATGCAAAAATGCAAAACTGGCAAACGACATCCTATGACTCGAAGAAACGTTCCAATGGTCATCGAATCGTCTACTCCTTTGTGCTAGTGGAGAGGCTTTTGCGTGCAGGGGTGCGTCGTTCACCATCTCTTTCATCCATTCCCAGGGGCGCGACTTACGGAGACTACCCTACTCCGAGGCTGATGAAGGGACGCCGGGTAACTGCAGATGTAACGGAGAAAACTTGGTGGCTCGGCAGCACGTATCTTTCTTGATAGTCGCTCACCCCAACTGACAGCTCCCCCTCTAAGCTGTATACAGCAGCAATGTGAATATGGTCCCTGTCCTACGCATGCGCATGCCAAGCAGCACCGGGGCCCGCCAAGCACTCGTTTAATCCGGCCGTCGAAACCATTCATACTGCAAGGAAAATGTTCTTGGGAAGACGGTTCACACCGCAATACCCAGAAGATACCACGCATGACCGTGAGCGACCCAACATTTTACCACCGCTCATCCATCACCTGACTAACCAGCGTGCGCACCTGTCCCGCAGTCATTATTAGCTTGGTCAATGCAAATGAACCAAACTACGAGGAAGTTTCCTTACCGACGGTCGGGCCACCGCATGGGCTCTCGGCAGTGTGGGGCTTCGAAGCATCACTGGCGTGATGTCTGTGGCACCTCAAAATTTTACCGTTGGGTCCTCTAGCACTCTCCACCCGAAGATCATCTTTCTACCTCCAAATTGGCCAGCGTTTCTCGGATCGGGCGGCGCAGTCCCAATGAAGCCGCTAACATCAGCTGCTGTACAAGTGGTGGTTGCCATGGTCAATTATTCTTCAGCTTCTTCGCTGGGAGAAGTCAGCAGGTATGTGTATCAGCCCACTCGGCACGGGCACCTCGGACTGACCAGTTCTGCCAGTCCGCTGATATGAGATTGCGTTCTATGTAGTTACTCATCCTTGGTGTCGGTCGTCTTTCTCTTCCAAGATGATTCTTATCTGTGACCCTGAGTACTGTCTTCTAGCTCGACCATATGCCTGTGCCCTCAAGTTGTGTCAAGCTGAACCGTGGAAACCAGTGTCCTTGAGGTAGGGCAGGTACCAGGCAAACCACATCAGCAATGATGCTGTGGTGTGCACGAATGCAGTTGTGGCTTTCACAAGTTACTCAGCCGGACTGGATGGTAAGCGCCGAAGTCCGTTGGATTCCTACGTACGACTGCCATCTAAGTTGGGACGAGGGTCGAGGGCGCAGAACCAGGCTCGCTTATGGTAAGTTGGATGCCACTTTCCTGGGCATGTTCACTCATCACATTCACTCACCAGTCTCATTTTCACCATGTATATGTTCCTTCATCGATACGTCTGCACTCCAATTTGGTTCTCTCGTCCACTGTTTGCCCCTGCCGGTTTGAGTCGCACTGATATCCATCAAACTAGGCGTCTCATAGTTCGTCTTCCCTAGGGTCGCCCGCAACCGGTTTCCACACCGTCTGAGTGCACCCTTCTGTCACTCTATTCAACCCCTTCTGATCATCATGCACCGCATTTCGTTTTGGTTACGGCTGCAACTCCGACTAAGAAATACAGGCGTCGGTCACCTTGCAAGATTCGTGGCGGTGCACCTCAAGAGTTCTCAGTCCCGGCTCGGCATCACTGGCGGTCGCATCTTTGGGACGGCGTCTTCATCCCGAAAGCGCTGTGAGCACGCGCATACATACATACTCTTGTTGTCTGTTTTTCGCTCACCCATACTCACGGTTGCTTCTGACAGACCTGGAAAATGCTGGAAGTATCATGCTTCAGAAATGATGTTCGATGACTTGTTTAAGACGTACAGGCCAGAAATTACTCCGGAATAAGTCATCGGATAATCACATCGCGCACGTTCCCGCTGACGCCGCACCTGTACTACCCAGTCTAGGTACCAAGCAGCCGCTTCTTTTCGAAATTGTAGCAAACATGTGGGATTGCTTAGATGTCGACAAGTGAGCAGACAAGTTAGTGTTCACAAGTGCCTTGGTTTAGGTTTCCTAAGTTCGATTATATCGCGCGGGATTGTCACGTTATAGGTGATAGAGGGTATTTGTGCATTTCAAGGCAAGGCCTTCCTTTGCTTCAATGGTATAGAGGTTTTCACTTCCATCTTTATCAACAGACTCATCTCCTCTGTGTGTGACATTGACCACAAGATATGCTATGACATCAAAGACACCAACAAAATATACGTGCTGGACCACACTCACTTCTCTCTGCACAAACAAGTATATAACCACAAGACCAGTGAGTTCCAACTTCTTGGATTCATATCCAAGATCTTTTTACGCTGAATACACTACTCAGCCAAAGCCATCGAGTATATGGTCACGGATGCCCTCCTCGCTGCAGAGCCCCACCTCGAATTGGCGCGTTTGGTCGATAAACCTGATGGATACGTCCCCCTCACCGATAACCTTCTCAACGAAATCCAAGAATCGACTCGGAAGGTTGGCGTCTAGCATCTTCCTTGTTGCACTGAGTCATGAAATCATGTATCGTCGACGTCACGAAATCTGGATCGCTGGATGGTGTAGACGAAGAATGGGTGTTACGGCTCATGCGGGACCACGTAGCAGTGAATGCGTCGGTGCTGCACTATGGAAAGGTTCCCGTACTCTTTCGATGATAGCTGTCGGCGACTGAGCTCCAGGGTACGTGTACATGCAGTCGGTCGCAAGGCACACCATAGCGACATCTCCCTACTTATGCCTTCCATATTTGCGGAGGTCTGGTTCCGGGTATACACCAAAGACTGTCAGTTCTTTGGGCTAATTCAAGTTGCACCCCGGCAAATTCTCACAATGCTCCAACCATCCGAAGGTGTAGTTGTGTCTGACGAGCAGCAGCCTGAGAATGAAGATGCTCCCTGCAAACCAGACAAATCCAAAGCGATGGTAAAATTGTGGACACCATCCACTTCTCTTGACTCACCCTTATCAACGCCTCCGGTGCGGGTATACTGGCCGGGCATCGTCCCGGCCCTGGTGTGGGCCCATCTCGAAGCTCAAGCTCGTCTCCCGCTCCCGGCCCAGTCCCAAGTGGTGACCAAATCCACTGACTGTCCACGCCTGTCGTTTCCAACACCCCAGGTACTAATCGACGTGGTCGCGTCTTTGGCTGAATCCTAAATCTTTCTGATGAAGCGTTTACGACTGTTCCTCCGAATTTTGGCAACGTGTCACCTTTGAATGTCCTTAACATGGCCGTATATCAGGGGCCCACAGCTTACAAAGGACCCCAACAAATTCACGCCTCAGGAAAGGGGTCTGGCTATATCCGCAGTGACATATGACATTGTCTGCCGGACACGCCATCCAAGAGGTATGCGACTCTTTGATATTGCCTAAGGGTCGGAAGGATTTCACGCAGTCTGAGTTTGGTTCAGACGCGCGGTTAGGTTTGTCACGAACCACACGAACCAGGGAAGGCAGATTAAGGCAGACGTCTGAAGCGTCTATGCCAGACTGACACGGTCGGATTGGACTCTTTGTAACCACATGTACGGAAAAACATTCGTCGTCGTTCTGAATAGATGCTACGCTTAGCACGTGTGAAGCTACAAAAACTGGTCCCAAGAGGGGGGATCAGCACGCGCAAGAACTGTCCAACCATGGGCAAAACTGCGCCTCCACAATCTCAGAGTCCCTACTGCTGAATCCGCCAGGTACCAAAGCGTGATATAATCTAGCCTTGCGGATTTTGTAGCCCACACAGTGAGAAGGTCCTTTTCCTTGCTTTCCCCATCAGCCTCATCTACCAGAGCGGCCGATGTGCGTAAGAGAAAGCGGTGAAGATAAGTGAAGCGAGATAAGTCGATGCTCCACGTGAATGCATCGTTCCATGGACGTCGACGCCGCACAGATCGGCCCTGGAATCCTCAGCGTCTACGGGCTAGTATAAACAAATAGAGGCTTACCGATGTAGGACGCTGTCTCTCGACGAGCTTGAGGGCAGTAAGTTCCGGTGCAACTTCATGCAACCGCTTCATAATGTCACGGTGATCTGGATCAAAGTCGATGTGGAGAGTCGTGATGGTAGATGTCGAAGTCGATAGTGATTTTATCGCAAACGGGAAGGCTAGGCTGTCACAGACACCAACATCAATGATGGTAACCCTCTCCACTGGGTTGTTGTCCACCACGCTTGCAATGCAAATGCTACCTGCAGTCACATCCGTCAAAAGCGGCAACGTACGACCTTCCAAATGGCATTGCCCGCTCTCACAGCCAACAAGTAGTCGCAATGATTGCATGGCTCTTGCCGCCGAAAGGAAGGGGGCCAAAACGTTATGGGGACAATTACTGGAAAAAAACTGTAGTTTCTTGAATCGTACACGGCGAAGAATATGGATCCACGAAGAGGGAGGGAGTTTGACGAGGCGCAACTCCAGGTCTTCGACATTCTGGAGTAATAGGATACACTTCCGGAGCAGCCCCAGGCTTGTAATACTGGCTGCGAAGTTGACATGAAAGGACTTGACACCCAATGCGATTCCAGCATTGCAAGAGGCTCTGGCCGCGAATTGGCCCAGCATGTCCTCGTTCCTAATCACCACTATCTCCTATAACGCCATGTTACAGGACATGATAATGGATAAGGGTACTTCGAGAACGTACAGCGGCTGGCATGGAAAGGGCAACCTTATAGCGTGTGCGAAGGGGGTAAGCACAAAGAACAAATATGAAGCGGATGAACGACGTACGTTACTAGCAACTTTGCGAGTGTAGTATCTCATTAGGAATAGCGAAACGTTGGAAAGAAGAGACGGGACAGGGTCTTAGCCCGACTCAATCGCCTTTTCGCCTTTTCGTAGCTTATATATGGAGGGAGGCCCTTTGTCTGAGCTTGTCGACGACTCTGTCATTGGCCTCGTGCACTGAGGGTTGAGTATGGAAAGCCATCAGCTCGAATGACCCGAAACGCCCCAATGAATAGTCGCAGTGTAAGAAATTGCGATCTGTATCACTCCCAATACCGGAACTTTAGGTCTTCCATGAGTATTTCACTTGCACATTCGACAAAGGAGGTGAGCAGAGGCTGTAACACAAATCGGCAGCTGAAGATCTGAGATCCTATTTGCTTTGTCACGCCGGCGGCAGCAGGTCACCAAGTCACAACGTGCCGACACTCTCGTACCCTGTCGTCGTGACCGTCTTGAAAATGAGGCAGGCAGTAGATTAACGCAATATAAATCTTATTTGCCTCAAGCTTTGTGTATACGACTTTCAAAATGCATGTATTGAAAGTGAAATATATGGAACAGGTACGCAAAGTTACTTTTCCAACTTCCGCTTTTCCCTCCCTTGATCGGACACCATGGTCTTCCTCGTCACCCATGAGGGTTCCCCCTTATCGAGAATCCTCAAGCGATAGTTGGACATGGTTGGGTGAGTGCCATCTGGCGCGATGGCGTCCCATCTGTGACCCGTCCACATCCAAATTTGTCGGACACTCTCGCGGTCGTTTCGGTGAATATATAGGTCCGCAATCTGCAAGGGTGAATCATATGCACTGCGACTATCAGGGGGTGAACGAAGGTTATCATTTCCATTTGATCTGAACCAATGGACACATTCCTTCCGGCTTCTAATCACCCTTCTCTCCCGCTTCAGTGGTAAAGTGAGACTTTGTGGGTCCAGTGCGGATGGCGGTGGGTGGAGAGGGCAAAGCCACTTCCCTGATAAGGAAGTAGAGGGATTGGCGGTCGATTGTGTAGTCGATTGTGGAGATTCAGGTCTTACAGTCGGGGCCACTTGCGGGGCGGTAGACGAAACAGAAGTCAAGACTGAGACTGGATCCGCAGTAGCATCTTGGTCAGCTAGACATGCCCGTCCAGGTTGCTGAGTCTCAGCTGGTGTCGTAATTACTGATGCGATTGAGGGCGGAGCGGGGGCCCCCAGAACTGGAGCGGGAGGTTCTTGTGCCGCCCCTCGTGAGGACGGAAGCGAGTTGAACCCTCCTTCCGATGGCGGGTTCCCTGCCTGCAGGGAATCTCCACCGCCACCTTGTGACGCGCTAATTTGGGACATTCGGCAGGGCATGGCGAGCTTCGCTGGGGGATCCTGTCCCACTTCATGCGGTGCGCTAACATAGCAGAAATCAGTACCTATTGCCTCAAGTAGGAACGACTCACTTGCAGCCTTGAGGGCGGAGGAAACTATTGGTGATCAAGCACCTCGACAGTACGGCCTGGCGTAGACGCCTGGAAGTGGCAGGAATGCAATAACTATGAGAAAACAATCGTACACAACTTCGGAACCTGTGCAAGTGGTAACTTACTTCGCCACGGCGGGTTGCGAAAGATGCGGCTTCGATCGCTCCCGACGATTGGGAAATGCTTGACGCATAATGGGTATGTCCTGAAAAGTAGCCATGAGGATCAGACTCGCGGGCCGTATCTGTGGGAATCGTACATCACGTTCCAAGCGAATACCAGGACGAGAAGTGGTCTTGAGTCGAAAAGTAAGCGGTTCGCGCGGCTCAAACATAGCTATGTCGGAAGGCTAGGAGGTAGGTGTAGAATAAATAGTAAGTGAGGGATGGATGAATGAACGGACGGTGGTGGGCGATACTGATTTTGGATGGGGAGCACTGCTAGGCTGCTCTTTAAACCCTCGGAACATAAGGTATCCAGGTTATTTCCTTGTGCTTACAATGCTGAATGATGATTCACCGCAAATGAGGCACAACTGTGAGTCATGAGTCTTTTGAAACCGGACCTAGTGGACAAGAAAGAATGACCCGATCTAATCGGCTAATCGCGCATTGCAGCCCAAGCTATCGGGTTTACCCTACCTCATGTCTTCGTAGAAAGGGTGCTTTGTTGAGCATCGGTATATGAAAAAAAGTAAACGGCTTTGACTGAGCCACCTTCCTTCACCATGTCCGCCTATGTGGTACACAAGACTCTACTCGACGAGCACACCGATTCTGTCAATGCCCTCTCCTTCAGTCCTTGTGGAAGGTATCTCGCGTCAGGTTCATCAGACCGGTCAATCTGCATCTGGAAAGTATCCAGCGGTAGATTCATCTTTCGTGTTGTTTTTGACAGTCAGGTCAATGCTTTGCTTTGGCATCCTGTCCAAAAGGATACTCTGATCTGTGGTTGCGAAGATGGCGCTGTGTTCTACCTAAGTGATTTCTCACCAGTAAGAGTGATTACTTGATTAGTATCACTGTGTTATATTCTAATGCATACCGCGTATCAAAGACCGGTTTTGCAGGGAGGGAGATCTGACTCGGTGTGAAGGATACACCAATTTTCTGCCTAGACTTGGAGCCAAACACGAGGCAGTTGGCGATTGGTGTTGGGAATGAGATTCACATTACTCAGGACGGGTGTTTGTGTAAGTCTTCCCCGGCCATCCTTAGGTGTGGGATCATGGACTCGTACTATTCTCCAGCGAGTTGTACCGCAACGACTAAACTTCCGCACCCCAAGTATAAACCCCAAAGTGACGGCGGTGATTGTCGAATCCGCCCCCGATCTACCCACTTCTACGGAAGAGGAAAGAGGCTCATTGTTTCATACCTTAACCACGGCATCATGTAAGAAGTCCACTGTGCCGGAGCTAATAATGACTGACGTGACATACAGAGCATGGGACGTCGCTTCCATGACAGTGCTCTGGCACATACGCTCACCAGATATTCCCAAGCAAATGTACGTAGCTGACTTGGTGGTCTGAAGCTTTGCTTACGGACCACCACTATCATGCACAGTGCGAGTTCTGCTGTACACCTTGACCTCAATGCAATTGTAATCAACACTCTGCACGATGGCCTGTATTTGTTTAAGCTAGGTTCCACTAAGCCGGTTTGGAGATGGTTCTATGAGTGCGACTGTGAAGCTGAAGCCCGCTACCCACTTTTGGTATCCTTCTTGCATGACGGGAAAGCAATAATGTCAGGGTCCCCTACTGGTAGCGTCTGCATTTGGCAAACCAAATCCAAAGAGCTTTACCAGGTTCTCCCGCAGAGTGGTGAGCCGAGCTATTGATTGCCTTACCACCTCACTTATGCGTATGATTAGATGATGTTATCCAAGCAGTTTCGGTTTGTCAGAGTTTCCCCCCACACGTTCACTTCACTTATGATGTTCAAGGCTACTCAGAGAGGTGCATGGAGCTATGTTGCAGCGGCATCTGCCGGTAAAGGTGGGGAGACGTACATCAAAATATGGAGGGCAAAACACTGTGGGCCAACTTGCATTGTTGTACTGATACGCAGCTGACTTTGACTTTCCAAGGTTCTCCTCGTGGTCAACTAGTGTCTTTTTGGGATCGTATAATGGTTCGGAGACAATGATATCCTGTTTCTGTGATACTGACGTTGGTTAGATCTTTCGTTTCTCCTTGGATTGGAGTGACTATGGCCGCATGTCCTGGACGATCCTGTACGGTGTTGTGTGCGTCGCTTTGGCCTGCGGTTTAGTGAGGTTTGCCTGGCACAACACCCTGTGGGCTTGGATTGCAGTGTTCTTGATCGACAGCGTGCGTTTGTTCGATAGCGGACTTGGCGCGCAGTTCACTCATTCATCTTAGATCGGCAAGGTCATCGACCTGCTTCAGCAGATTACCCTGTTTTCCTACGGATGTCTACGCAGTTTACTTCTCGCATTATGGACGTCAGTTGCAAATGTATGGGCGGCAATCGTGTCACATATACGTTCCACGCTTCGTACTTTCATTGGATTGCCACCAGTTGATGGTTTCCAGCACCCTCCGTATCTTCAAGTCCCACCACAATACGATCTTCCAGTACCAATACTTGATTAGTTGTAACTTCCGGATAATCTCTATTACTACCGAGGGTACTGGCGTCGGACGACAATGTTGGTGAAAAGACAGCATGGAACCGCTATCAGAATCGCGACGCAAGTTGCAGAAACGTGTCTGAAGTCCGATGTCATCAGTGTGACAAAGACTAGAATGCTTCCGGCCCACGAGTTGTTGAGTTCTACACAAGCGGGGAGTGCTCGCCCACTCCGACAAGGCTGTGCAAAGGCATGTCCCTTTGTCCTCAAGATACGCTTTTATGTCGTGCAAGGTCAGTTCCCCTCTTACTTTTTTTATCTTTTTTTGTGCCACTCGCTCGTCATGCAAAGGGAAAAGCCAGTACGTCTCGCCGGCAATGCAAACGACGAGAAAGGAGTTTTCTCGTTGCCTCGAACACCTGGCAGGCTGACCGTAGTAAGTTGAGCCAAGATATTTCAATGATGCTATTGACCTGCTGGTTGTCGACAGAAACAAGAGAAGTGCCACATAATCTCCAGATTGTGGATTATGGGCTTGGCCATCCTGGAAGCATTCATGACGCGTATGCCTTCCAAGCAACGAAGGTGGCACGCGAGCCCGACACTGCCATTCCAGAAGGTCACTGGATATGGGCAGATAGTGCTTACCCGTTGGAGCCATGGTGTGTATCACCATTCAAGAGACCAAGGGGGGGGAGCCTGTCACGAAACCAGAGCATTTACAATAGATATCTATCCAAAGTGACACTTACCCTGGATCCAATATGATGGAACACTAAAAACCGTTCTTAGGTTCGCGTTCGGATAGAGCATGCTTTCGCAGCATTAAAGGGCCGTTTCCAATCCTTGCGAGAGCTCCGGCCCGCTGAAGATTCGGAATAAGGAGGACTTGTATATCGCAATCTACTGGGTCGAGTGTTGCCTGGTTTTGCACAACATGATTGTACGTTTTGAGGGGGAAACACGGGGGGTGGAGTCGACGATGAGCTGGGCTGTGCGTGAGGGTCGGGAATTCGTGGAAGGTGGTGAGCATGTGGTCGTATCAGAAGTCAGCGGGTCACCCGGGCAATGCCACCGCACCAGCCTGATGAATGAGCTACTCAAAATCCACTCACGATAGGACACAGTCAAGAGAATAGATTCGTACAAACTTTGTTGTACATGAGTACAGACACAGGAAACGACGAAGCAGCATGTAAAGAGTACAAAAAAAAAGGGCGTTGACGATGGGATGCTGCAGGAGCTACAGATTCTCAGGCCTGGATACATTTTCACCGGCGGGGCTACCGCCTTGTAAGGCCTGCAATTCTGCCAAACGTATCTTGAGGCAGAGGTTTTTGGCTTCCTGCTCGAGCATCCTTGCTTGTGCGTCCATGAACTGAATGTCGAGTTTTTTCTCCTCTGTTTGGCGTCTGTGGCTCGCCTCGGCATCAGTGCGCTGCAAAGTGGCCTGCTCGCGGCGGTATGCCAACTCCTTGGACTGCAATGCATACTCGTACTTCCCGACATTCCGCTGCATCCGTTCCTCCCTGAGTGATTCGACCTCCCATTTGAAGCTGTCAAGCTCCCCTTGCAGGTCAGACTTGATACGTTTCGCAGAAGACTTGCGAGAGGTGCCTCGAGTCAGGCTTGTTTCTGATGAACGGGAGTATGGCGATACGAAATGATGTTGACTGCGTGAGTCGGACGATGACGAAGGATGGATGGACATAGGCGTTGCATTACGATAGGCCATGTCTGCTGACTTGAAAGCGTCGCGCGAGTCCCAAGATAGCATGCGGCATCTTGTACCAGTCGAGGGCCTGGCCTGCCTGCTGGATCCAGGAGTAACAGCCTGCTGAGGGTACCATTGAGACATGTCCACGATCGGCGCATTTGTAGTTACAACTCACCTGCCATGTTTGAATCCTTGAAAAAGGGGGCACAGGTTCTGGGGCATTATCGTCAGCCAATTGCTCATCGCCGACGTCCATGTCATCATTCCAAACACCCAATCCCTCCTGATCCTCCTGATCCCCTTGATCCCCTTGATCCTCACCGTAATACATCTCGTGATCCACCCCAAAGTCTTCATTCTCCCCATATCCATCAGCTGCCATAAAATCGCCGCTATTCTCACCTTGACCGGCATCCGTAGTTACACCTTGGGCAGCTGTTGATAAGTGACTTCTTAGTCTCACGTGTAAGAAAATCCTACCATCTGCAGCTGGAGGGTTATCCCCAGGGCATGTTGCACCACCCCGCACAAGTGAAAGCATTTCCTCGGCACGGTTTTTTTTGCTGGTCAGACGTAAATGGTCTGGCATCGAAGGAAGGGTTACCCTTCCAGATCAAGTCGAGATCGTCAAAATATGGGAACGTCTTTGTGATTGCTTCTACAGGAATTTCAATGTATGCGTCAACAGCTAAGTCAAAGAAGAGACTTACCACGAAGGTTGTTCTCTGTTCCAGGTGCAACCCCCCCACCCGTCTGCTTGAGACTCTTTGCATGCTCGCGGTATTTTTCTTTCAAGCTAGTTTCGGTTAGTACCAAGGTCAGATAGAAAGTGTGAATGACGTACGTGACGAGACGATTCATGACACACAGCTGGAACTTGTCTGGATTGGTGGCATACTGCTCACCGTATACGGAGTCATCCTCAAAGATGCATTTTGCAATCGCAAGGCGGACTTCTTTCTTGTTGCGCCCAGATGGCTTATCTCCAGCAGCTGGTGGAGGCGCACTTGAAGACTGACCTGTGTTCTTATCATGGAAGAGTATATGACGATCGGCTGCATGGCTGAGAAGCCAGCGGATAAGTCGTTCAGTGCGAGTGGGGTCTTGGTCCCAGTGGACCTGGAGTCCTTTAACAGGTTCTCCACCAACTGCCGGAGCCCTCCCCTTTGCTCCCCTTGTACTTCCACGGTTAGCGGTACCTCTCGTGAATGTTGCTCTTGGGGCTACTCCACCAGTATTCACAGTATCTTCCATCCCGATCCCCCCCGATCCCCTGCCCCTGAACCCCCTTGATGAATCCCTAGTTCCTCGGTTTGAGCTTCGTACATATGGGGGGTGCGATCGCGAGCTACTTGAGGCCATTGGAGAGCTGGAGGACTGTCGCCTAGCTAGGCGTGCAGACCGTCTAGAGGACGAGCAGAGGGTAGACATCTTTCAAAGTCCGCAGTGGTGCCGAGTCTGCACATGTGCGCCGAGCATAAACTTAAAAAGTAGAACTGCCATGGCGGGTAAACCATAGCCAAAGCATAGCCACCTTAATTCCACTCTGAGCGCCATTTATATTCAGAGCCGACAGGCGGGAGGCTCCTAAAAAGGATAAAACCCCTGAGGAACTGGTTCCGAAGGAATACCATGAATATTTAAGCGTCTTCTCTGTCCAGGAATCTGAACGCATGCCGCTTAGGAAACCTTGGGACCATGCGATAGAACTTAAGGAGTCGTTTGTTCCGAACAAGGGAAGGTTGATCCCTCTCAGACCCGATGAGCAAACCGAAGTTAGTAACTTTGTTGATGGTCAGCTTAAGAAGGGCTATATTCGGCCTAGCAAGTCACCGCAGACTTCTCCCGTGTTCTTCATCCCTAAAAAGGATGGAAAGAAGCGTATGGTACAGGATTACTGCTATTTAAATGAGCATACAGTCAAGAACTTGTATCCGCTCCCGCTTATCTCACAGCTTGTTGACAAGTTGAAAGGCTGTAAATTATTTACGAAAATGGACCTTAGGTGGGGATACAATAACATCCGGATCAAGGAAGGCGACGAGTGGAAGGCCGCTTTCGTCTGTCACTGTGGAGCCTTTGAACCGCTGGTGATGTTCTTTGGTTTATGTAATTCCCCTGCCACGTTCCAAAACATGATGAACGACATCTTCGGTGACATGGAGGACGTTCTAGTTGTATATATAGACGATCTTATGATATTTACGAAAATGGACGACGAAAAGGAGCATGACAGGATCGTGCTAGAGGTGCTTAGAAGGTTGAAGGAAAACGACTTGTTCGTCAAACCGGAGAAATGTTTATTCAAGCAAAAAGAGGTCGACTTTTTGGGTATGATAGTTGGCATGAATGGAGTTAAGATGGATCCCGCTAAAGTCGCTGCTGTGCGCGATTGGCCAGTCCCCACTTCTGTTCGTGGAGTTCGAGGCTTCCTTGGCCTTGCGAACTTTTACCGACGATTCATAAAGGATTTCACGCAGGTCGCGCGCCCCCTTAATGATCTCACTAAAAAGGACACCCTGTTTCTCTGGTCCGACAAGTGCCAAGTAGCATTTGATATGTTAAAGGAAGCCTTCACAACCGCGCCTATTCTTATGTTCCCCGATCAGGATCGGAAGTTCTGCTTACAAACCGATGCCTCGGATTACGCAACCGGAGCCGTGCTCTCGGTGGAATGCGATGATGGTCTCTGGAGACCAGTTGCCTATTCGAGTCACTCGCTTAGTGGAGCAGAGCTTAATTATACAGTTCACAACAAAGAGATGCTAGCCATCATCCGCGCTCTAGAGCAATGGCGTCACTACCTTGAGGCTACTCCGTACCAGTTTGAGATTTGGACGGATCACCACAACCTTAAGTGGTTCATGACGTCGCAAAAGCTTCAACCACGCCAGGTGCGTTGGGCGGAGTACTTCAGTTGTTTTAACTGTGTTATCGTCCATAAACCAGGAGTTTCGATGGGATGACCAGACGCTCTCTCACGCCGCGAAGACTTAGTAGAAAATCGTGAAAACACTAAATCAGAGGAGTCATTATTTATCAAACCCGAGCAAGTGCGCACTGTGTGCTTAGAAAGTCCCTTCATACAAGAACTACACAGTGTAACGGCCGAGGTTGATGCTGGAACGCTCGACTGACGCGACAGTTTACTGTATGACGGAGATAAAGTTTTCGTGCCTGAGGCACTTAGACAGAAGGTTCTCGCTGCTCTTCACGATTCACCCCTAGCAGGTCATCGAGGCGTAAAAGGAACTCAGGAGTTGATCACACGCTGGTTCACGTGGTCTACCTTGAAGCCCGATGTCGAGGAGTACGTAAAACACTGTCAGATGTGTCAAGCTAGCAAGCCTAGTAACAAGCCGCCGGCAGGCGAACTCAAATCTTTACCTATCCCTGATGGGCCTTGGAAGGATCTTACAACCGACTTTATGGATATAGGAGTCAGGAGCTCCTCTGGAAAGTCTTACGTCTTAGTCGTCGTGGATCGGTTCTCTAAGGAAGCAGAGTTCATCCCCTGCACTGAAAAGGAAACTGCCACTAGTACGGTGTAGGGAGAGAGTCCTCCCCACCATGGTAATTCCTATATTTCTTTGTTTTTACCTTAGTTTTTGTTTTCATACCTTTATTCTGTCTTTTTACTTAGTGTTTGGACGAGTTTTGGCTTAGGTAAGCTAGACTCGTACTTACCTTGTACTGTACATACTTGGAATAACAGAAGCCGCTTTAACACAGACAGAGCCAGACGGAAATCCAAGCCCGGAGGCTCCGGATATTGTTTCTCCCTTATCAGACAGTCAGTAGACGCCATCTCAGCCATTCTTGGGACTTTCAGGGCACGTTTTCTGTCCTTTTCTGTCCTCTCTCACCCTCTACCAGGCAACTCAGCTCCCTTGGGTCGAACTGAGACCCTTTCCCACTCTAGGAGACCCACAGGTATTTCCCTAGGCCTCCCATCTCTAAACCTTTCATCTGGAGCCCACCGCGAGGGGGCTGATTTGCTTGGTAATCATCTTCTCCTCCTACCTTCGTGCTTGAGCACGCGATTTCTCGACAACCGACGCGCTCTACCTCTCGCTTTTCGAGACTCTGACTCCACTCGACGAGACCTTTCGGACGATACCTTTTTCGACGCGTTCGCCCCAGTGGTTCTGGAGATATCCCTCATTTTGTGGAGAAAGGCCTAGTAGGACGAAATTTGGCATAACTCGGGTTTGGGTGCGCATATCCTCTCGTTCCTTTGATCTCCCAGCGCCCCAAGACCACCTCTACTACATCCCAAAGTTTGGGAAGGTTCTGCCCAGCAGTTCTTCGTCAACGTGCTGCTGTTCCCCCACCCTCCTAACTGCCTACGCGTTCGCTCGTGAACCGGCCCTCCGAACCTCTCGCAAATCGCAGGCCTATTAGAGCTCGAGGAGACCTTCCCGGCGGTGCCTCTTTCGTCACGACAGCATCATTACATCCGGAGATATCACGCTTTTTCAGCTGAAAGGTGGTAGACGACCATTTTGCGAATATCTCGGGATTGAGTCGACGGATATTCGTAATTCCTCATTCTCCCAGTTTCTATAGGTTCCTGCTACCACCCCAGAAGGTTTCGTATCATTCCGTCCAGCGGGTCTTCCCCAACGAGCTGCCGTCCTCCCCCTCCTTCCACAGCCTTGCTCCCTGGCCCTGCCCCTCGCGTTTTCGTGCTACTTCGAGCTGTAGGAATCCTATCCCCACCCATTAGAGTCAGTTGACAGTGCCTTTGAGACCTCCCCAGTTGCTTCGAGATCCCAGACGTTCGAGACCCTTTCGAGACCCCAGACGAACTTCGAGCCCTTTCGAGACGCTTTCGAGACATAAACATTCCCTTAGATGCACTCACAGTCACTCTTAGACGTATCGAGACGAATATAGTTCGTTTTTTTTCTTGCACGTTCTGCAGTCGAGCGAGGCTGCAATTAAGTTTCGAGACTTCGAGTTGCACCTTCGAGGCGACTAATTTTAGTTTTTGTGGTCGAAACCACTTCGTGACGAGTATACGAGACCCTCCCACTCCCCTGCACATAGGATCCACCCCCTCTGAACCCTCTCCTTAGACGTTCAAGGCCGCATCGAGGTGACCCCGGCCCTTTGTTACCCCTTCGAGACCAGTCGCAGACCTCGAAGGCTCACACTACCCTCATATTAACCAACTACGACGTGAAATATATTCATTTGAATCTCGTATATACTGCTCGTGATGGAAAGTGGATACCGAAAGTCTCGAGCCCCCCTCGAGCCCCATCCAAAGTTCTCGGGCCAGGCACAGGACCTGCCCGCCTATTTCGAAGAAGTGGAGGAGTATGGTAAGGCCCAGGGAAGGTCAGGGGATTCGTCCCTGATGACGATTGCGATCGAGGGAGCCCCGCCCTTCGATAGAGTTCTCTGGGGCCACCTCGCAGCTAGTGCCCCAGTTGGTAGGCAATGGGATGATTTCAAAGTGCTCATAACCCTTCAGTACCCCGAGATCGAACCAGTCGAGGACAACCTCAAGTACTTCGAGCAGTTCTACTCTCTCCTCGAAGGAGCTCGTCGCAAGGAGCTGAGCTCTGTTCAAGCCTTGGGGAAGTACCTTCGTGTATTCCGGCTCTTCTTCTTGGCCATGGTAAGGGGCAACATACTCGAGATGAGCCACCAGCCCCAGCTGTTCCTTCGAGGCCTCCCACCCCAGGTCGAGCTCGAGGTCTCGAGGCAGCTCACATCCAGGTACCCCCTGCTCCAGTCAGGCTGGCTATGGCCTATCGAGGTCATTGTTCGTGTTATGAAGGAGGTTATCGAGGATGGGGTAAGTTGTGCATCTCCCCACCTAGCTTCGAAGAAGTCCTCGTCGACTCTCGAGTCACCCTCTCATCACTTGTACTCGCCCTCAGTCAGCCACCAGTCGAGTTCCCCTGTGCAGGAGTGCTCTCGGTCTCATTCTAGAAGACACTCCCAGGGAAGCTCGAGCTCGAAGCTCCCCTCTCATTCCCCCTTCGAGGCCGCCCCTCGAACTTCGAAGAACCCCCCTCGCTCACCTGAGCTCGCTTCGAGCAGCTCGTCTCCACTCCGAGTCACTAATGCAGGCTCGAGGTACCCTGTGGCACATACAGCTAGGTGTATCTCGCTTTGGCAGGCTGGTGACTTGCCTTCGAACCAGCTTCGTAGCTCGAGAGAAGGTCGACCCTCGCATCAGCAGTCATCTTGTGACCCCGGTTTGCCCTCGAATGAGTACCCTCAACCTTGTGAGTCTTCGATTGCCCCCTCGAACCTCTTCCCTCGCCTCGAAGCACCCTCGAAACCCCTCTCGAAGCCCTCCCCTCGCCTCGAGACTCATTCGAAGCCACCCTCGGACTGCGAGCGACCCCACACCTCCTCGTTCCTCCTTCGAGAGGCTCTGACTTCGAAGGCGAAGCCTGCCCCCACTGGTTTCGAATCGTGTTCAAGAGCGTCAAGAGCTTTGTTGCCTCTTCGAGAGCCTGTGGCTTCGAGCGAGCCATCCCCTCCCATTCGAGAGTCTTCGAGGCACCGAGTTCGCCCTCGAAGCTTTTCTTTTTGCTTCTTCTGTGGTCGCAAAGGGCATGTTCGAGCACAGTCATCAGCAAACCAGACATCAGCTGGCCAGAACTGGCCAGAACTGGCCAGACACCCAGCAATTCCAGAAAGGTCCCCCCCTAGCCAGGACTGGCCAGAGGGTTCCCCAGAAGTCCAGACTGCCAGCTGGGCATCTGGATTCTCACTTCTTTGGCTTATGCTGGAGACCTGGACAAGCTGGAATCTGGACACCACACTCAACTAACTTTTCTGGAAACACTGGGATCCAAACTCGAACCTGGACACCAGACTCAACTAACTCTTCTGGGGACACTGGAATCTCGACACAAATGGAGCTTTAATTGCCAAAAAAGACACAGCACAATTATGTAAAGATGAAAGCAATGATAAGGCCATTATATCTAATCGAGATGGGCAGTAAAATTCCGCCGTCCACCAGTGGCCACCACGCCAGTACGGATTGCCGGGTTCTTCGCACTGCAGATCTAAATTAGCTAAATGAAAAATGTTTAACTATAACTTACCATCCTTGGACGGCAATATTTTTCAGCACCCTCCGTAGGCTTCGCAAGCGGTGAGGCACATTCTCGATGTTGCTGATCATGTCCAAAAATTGCTCATTAACTTTCGAGTAGCCTTCATGACGAAACTTGACAGCAGCAAAAGAACCAGTCGAGTACTCATCCAGTGCGCCAGTAAGCTGACAATAGATCAGTAGCAATTTTCAGAAAAGCGAAAGGGAACTAACCGCAGTCATGGCAAAGGCCAATGCACCAGGGGGAAGATCTTTACCAAAAATATCGGGAAACGATGCTGCAAGTGATGATTTGCCAATATAATAACCTGTGACGCAAAGATCTCGCAACGCCGCGCTGGAAAAGTTGTCGAACTTGCCCTACAACGTCCTTGGGATATTAGATTCTCCCACGAGTAAAAATGACGCACCTCTTCATCACAGTCGCCGTGAATGTATTTCGTTCCCTCCATTAAGTCATTATATAGTTCCAGGATATGGTCTGCTAACTGTTGAGGATCATCAAAGTCACTGGGTTCCCAGTCCCAGTGTTTTACGATAACTTGTCGAGCTATCTTCTTAAAGTCTGAGCGATATGTGCCCAAATCTTCGAAAAGCTTGAATACAGTCGTTAGCGGGAGGACAGGAAATCAACGAATACTTACAAGATCGCTCATGTGATGCTGATGTTTCCTCAAGAACGACTCATCGGGTTGCACGCCATCCTCCTTAAGTTCGGCGATGGCCTGGGTAATGAATTCATAGACTTTCTGGTTGATATATACGTGCCGTTCTGGGAATGCATTGCCAATGACAGCATCAAGACGTGAGAGTAATTTGGCACGATTGAGGATGGCCTTCCACATCGTATCATAGAACTTGAGGGTCGTGGGGTCGTTATTAGTGCTGGTGCGAGGCTCGGTTTTGACAGAGTGCTGAACCTCATTGGTATTAAGATTCTGAACGGTGACAGAAGCACCCGTGCCCCCGTCGGTCTGGGACTTGCTTGCTAGAGAATCGAGGTAGACGGGGTCAGGAGCGCGTGGCACACCGTTACGGCTATGATGTTTGAAGAGAACATCGTGAGAGGCCTCTGAGTCTGAGTTGTCATGAGGTTCCGATACTTGCCGAGAACGCGCAGCAACGGCACTACCACCACGGCCGCGGGATGCGATAGTCGAACACTTCTTAGCTACTTTCCGCTGGATGGTGGTTGGAGGGCTGGCGGGCCGTTTGGACGAAATTGGTTTTGAAATACCTTGCTGCACTGGCATTTTAGACGCTACATGTGATTTCAATATCTGAATTAAGGACGACAGGCCGTTTACCTTTCAAGTCGGGACGACCGGCGGTACCATCGCGAGTTTGAACATTGGCATTGTTGCCGCGTTGGTTAACTGTCAGAACTGTTAGTTTTTGGGTATGAAAAGCTGTCTCGGAGTCTTACCAGACGGAGTGCTGGAGCGTGTGGTCTCAGGAAGCAACTCACTACGGGGATGGGGAAAAAGCGAGCCATGATCTTTATCCTCTGAAAGTGGTGCTTGAACATCGACGTTGTTACGCTGTTCACCTGTTGGCACCGTTGGGTTTCGGGAACGCGAGACTATCTTGAAGTCTCACCGTTTGAGCGTGCGGCCTTAGCAAATAACAAGCGGCAGGCGTCCTCGTCTTCGTCTTCTGAAAATTGAAACCAAGAGGAAGCTTGTTTGTGGAATGTTAGTAGAGAGCGTGTAAGAAAACCTCTACTTACATAGATTGACCGGAGACGGAGCCTGATCAGCCCGAGCCTCATGATGCAAATTGATATCGTCAGAATCTAAAACTAAATGGCCCGATGATCAGCGTCTCCGAGATGTTGCTTGTACTATATATCTTGCCATCGTGTACTCCTTCTCTTGCTTAAGACTTCCGGTTCGTCATCAGAACCATCCATGAGAGCTAAGAGAAAGTTGTGATTAGTTAAGGCAGCTGGATGGGCATGCAGTACCTGTCTCTGGGTGCCTCCTGGCGCCCTGTACCGAATCGAATTGCTCGCCACATTGAGAGTTAACCATTTCCTCATCTTCAGAACTTAGACTAGCAACGCCCTTGGCAATACCTTCAACACCGTCGTCGTCGTCCTGTTCACTAGGTGGGTGACACGACGAAAGTCTATGCGAAAACTTTTAGTACGGAGGATGTAAATAAGAGGGGTGTCACCTCTCTGGTTGGGTGAAAGGAGGGTGTGAAAAGTCTCTGCCATCGTAGAAACCAAATGACTTCTCGGAACCGGCAGGTCGTTTCCTCGGCAGAACGGAAGAAGGCGGCCCAGGAGGAATGTAGGGGATCTCCACGTCTTTTATCAATTCCTAATCAAGAATAATAGAGTTTCACATACCTGCGGTCCCTTCCCCTTCTTGCGCAATGGTTTTGAAGGAGCAAACAGATTTTCTGGCTGTTGGCTGAGCGTGTCCTTGATTCGGCGCGTCTCTGCATTCCGAGGCTCACGAGGAGCCGTCTGAATACTCTGGATGATCTCCATCTGCCGCAAGGCTCCTCCAATACCCCGAGAACTACGTTTTGACCTCCGTGGTTCTTTACCTGCAGCATCATTGGCGAGGCCGATATCATTACTGAGCTTGCGTTGGGTTTTGGGGTCCATAATCGACAGATGTCCAAAATCGTCAGCTGGTCCAGGAAGAGCGGGATAAAAACGAGAAGAGCCAAAGCACGGGTATACGTACGTACCTCGCAAGTAACGTGCTTCAAGCCACCGTACGCGATCGACTATAATCATGTGGTGCGAGACCACGATGTGCAAGTGAGGCTGTCGGCTGGTAGTGAAAAATCGAGACATGGTGACTCGTGGCAACTCGGTTTGTACAACAAGGTAAAATACGAGAATTGTAGGTAAAAAGTAACTCCAGACGGAGGCAAATGAAACTACTGTACGGACTGGATAGGGCCCCGCATACGACGCATAATCCGTCTTCTTTTCAAGTGGCGACCACCCCCGAAGTCTAGGATCGCACTCGAAACAGCGCCACGCAGAACAGATGTACGTTCCTTCTTGGTAAGATAAAATGGCTGAAGGAAGTCCCCCGACTCTGGAATCTGCCTGCCGCAAAGATGCAAGCACGTCTGATGAAGAATACTGATTACCGCATCATGATTAAGTGGATCTTGTTCGCTGTCTTCGGATCGGGGTCATTTAGACCCAACAAAGTAATTAAGGGCTGGGCCGTGTGCAAGGCGTTGGGCATACAGTTGGGATCTGAGAAGTTCAGAAAGCATGCCAACGCATGCGCTAAGAACTCTGTAGTAGGAAGTGATGCCCTCAAGATGGCTGGCGGATGCCATACAACCCTCCTTGTTGTTTGCAATAGCAAGCAAATCATTGCCTGTGTACCACCCCTCTATGGCTAACTTGGTTGAGTCCTTGCGGAGCCGGCTTTCCGGACCAGCGAAAAATGTGACGATCCAACACAAGAGGTAGACGAATGATTCGAGATCGTGGGCAACAGTGTGCTTTACGGGTTTATTATTGACAGCGCGGAGGAGCTCGACAGCCATAAATGGAAGTGTACCCTGTTCATATGCATGAGGAATACTCTGAGAATTTTTGCCAACTGAACTCACCGTACGGTCTCCAGGTCCTACTGTGCAATTCGATCCATCCACCTTTGTTGCATAATCAAAATCGACGAGTAAACCTCGTACTCTAACGGTACCATCCGGGAGTACTTCTTCATACATCATGGCATTGTTGATGCTAATATCTCGATGTAGGATGCCAAGAAGCCATATCCGCTTGTGGGCTGCTTATTGATCAGGAATCATACAACATCAAAGCGAAAAACGAATTCCTTACCGATAACGAGGTCAAGCAGACAAGTGACAACCTCTAGGGGACTTGCGGCATGCGTGATCGGCCTCCCAGCAGGAGTAAGAACGAGTCGTCGACGGGTCCGATGATCACACGGCCGCTGGAAATGAGACATGAATGCCGCAGGACGGCGAAGCGAGGTCGAGTCATCCTGGCCATCCCGCTGGACGGTCCAAGCTTCCTTCACCTTCGGAACACATTCAACGTCTTTGAGTGCTTCGAGAATCTGCTCTTCCGACAACTGGCGCTCTACGTTCACCCATGAATCCTTGACCACAAAAATGTTGTTTGGATCGCTACCCGCCGGAATTGATTTGGCAACAAACCAGACATTAGTGGCTCGGCCCCGAATGACACTGCTGGAAAAACACTTGGCAATGATGAAATATTGTGTGGCGTCTACGGTGATGACAGGGTGGAGTCGACAGTCAAATGTGTCATCCATTCCCAACCACGAAGCCGGAGCGAATGCGGTGGCACAGAGGATGCGAAGGAGCGGGAGGGGGGATTCGTGGAGGTCGTATGAGCGGGAATAGACACCTCCAGCGCGGTCATACATATACAGACGATATTGGCCAGCGTGAAAAGAGAGCGAGTACGAGAACGCTCTGTTGGGCTGTGCGTCAAACATCGCTAGCACTTTGTATTCGACTTGTGAGGTAAGTTCCAGAGTGTTTGTTCTGGAGGTCAACTCTGCAGTCATGAGAACGTCTGCCCAGTCCAAAGGTTGAGTGGTTCCGTCTGCAGGCCGTCTTATCAGAACACTATCCGGTTTGAGGTTGGCTATACCACCCGACAGAGGTTGTACGGCTGCCGCTGAAGACCAGAGTCGAGGGGGGGTTCCTCGCTGAGATGTGCGAGTGGATCCTCCACCGCAGTCAGAGTGTGGACCTGAAGATGAGGAATGAATCGGAACAGATACGTCGGGGTTGGACGTGGCGGGAATAGATGTGGTAGGGATGGATGCCGTATCATCCGTACTCGAGGACAAAGACGACTGGTCAGGAGCTGGGTCGGTGGGAGATGACGCCTCTGTCCCGTCCAAAGAAGGGGTTGCAGAGGGATCATTGTCGTCGTAGTAGCGGATCAGAGCATCCATGACAGCAGTCATGAGTGCGCTTACGTCCCTCTCCTCTTTTTCTGGAGGGAGTCTCGGTCGCCCTTGCTGTCCTGCCACTTTACGCAGTATCGGTGGCAGATGGCGCGGATCCCATTGTTTTGTCGATGAGTTGTAGAGCGGCGTCCCATCTGGTCCTGTCAGTACAGTGAGTAGTTCAGCATTTGGGACTATCGGTAAGATCCTGTCGGGAAACCAGCAATCTGCGATAATATCCCCATTATACTTGTCACTCGGGAGCGTAGCCTCATCGAATATACTAGTGCCCAGTTCTGAGTGGAAGTCTTCCTTCAAGCTTGGGGCGTCAAAAACCTTCACTTGACGAGGTATCGACGAAGATTTCACTTTGCTAGGTGTTTCGGTGAGGAATTTAGGCTGGACTAGCATCGTTGAGGAGGAGGGACGGAAATACAAACACAGTCAAAGAAAAGTGGACCGTAGGCTAATAAGTACACGAGTGATAATGCGACATTCCATTAAGAGCAGGCATGGAACAGCTCCTTTGTCCAGTACTTGTTCAGCCAAAAACTTGACGACAGCTCATCCGATGAATGTGAATTGAGTTGAGAGTTGGCCTTCTGACCAAAGCGTGGGATGAGATGAGCTGGCGCACGAATTTGGAATAGAGGAATAATGTCCCCGACACGTTCTCCGGTGCTTCGCAACGCTCGTTTGAGCACGTGCATCCCAGCATGTTGATCTACTGACGTGGTAACGAAACGTTGCACATAGGCATAATACATGTTGGACAGCAGCGATTGCGAACCCGAGATTGGTTTAAAAATCATGCGAAGCTGCACAACGTCATGACCTTTTAAGAACAGCACAATTAGTAGGAATAGCAGGAGAGTACGTGGAAACCTCACCATGCAGGCCACTGTGCGGCCAGTCCTTGTTCCCGTCTCTGGAAATGATAACGCTGTCGTAGCGACCAAACGGCCAATTCACAGTGGGCGGAGATACATGGAGACCCTGGGACGGTAGCAACATCTTCAAATCATAGCTGGAGTAAGATTGGATGCGAATTTTAGACCAGATTTGTATACGGTCGAATGGCAATTGACAATCCGGCGTTGCTCGCCGTCTTCCTCCGATCGTATGGGTGAGGTTATGATGATGGCGAGCCAAGTAATCCGCCATGGCCGGTTTGAAGTCGGGGAGTCCATACAACTCAGCTGCTCTGTCAACGTCTATGTTCGTCATTTTTGGTCTGGATGCGAGGTGGAAGGCGGTGGTAGATGACGCAAATGTTCGATAAGGACGAGGAGCAGTCGGGAAGTCACCCGCACTGAGGGCGTGAGCTCTTTTGAAGTAATCAGTGACCTGCCTTGAACCCAGCGTATTTTCTTCGCCATCGGAGGGATCTGAATCGTCTGAGTCCCCACGAAGATCGAGATAACGCGCCGTCGTTGCCTGCATAAAGAGTTGACACTTCTCTTGACGATCAAGATAGCGACAGATTTGTCCGTCAAAGTTTTGGTTGTTGCCAGATCGGGCCGGGTCCTTGATAACGTCAATGTGAGCATGTTCAGTAACATCTGCCGACCACTGTCCCAAAGCACCCATGCTCCTGATACTGGGCGCAACAGAGAGCATAATCTCTAACTTCGGGATTCACCAATGATCCATTGAGCCTCGTGCACCAGCCTCCATGAGGGCAGCCTTGTTATCGTGGAACTCTTGTAAACTTGCGGTAAGCTTGGCGATGTCAGCATCTGTAAGTTTCGGTGCTTGAGAACGATAGCGAAAATCAGTCAAGGCCCGAATGGCGGTGAGAGCGCCCTGTGGAATACCTCCTGCAACTACGCCCACGATATATCGCTGAACTTCCCGGTGCAGCCGCATCGACATCTGCTTGAGAGTCGTGATCCCATCTGGAAAATGCCGATATCCGCTACACGTTCATAGGAGAGAAAACCGGAAATCAAGCTCATCTGCTCCTAGCATTCTGGAGCACCACTTCCGATCATGGTCCCAAAACATCTTGAAGAAATGGTGCAGGACCTCCGGGGTGAGGAAGGAACTCGGCTCTGCGAGGGCCCAGTGGAGCCAGAAAGGAGATGCGACCCCATTCAGCTGCCGTTTCCGACATGCTTGAAAATACGAGGACAGGTTCCGGGCACGCGTCTCCCTCTTGACCGCAATAAGTAATTGACGAGTTTTGGACGCGGTGCGCGCTGCACAGCGGAGGGGATCTCCGAATTGATTGGATACAGCCATGGAGACGGCTGACGCATTGTCGGTGATGCATGCGATAACATGTTGCTCTGGAGTATCGGCGATATAAGCCACAAGTGGAGTGAAACAGTACTTAAGATTTCCGACGGGGTCGCTCATCATACGACCCACTTCAGCGGCCATTTTGAGAGGCTTCACGACGACGGAAATGACTTGATGAAGTAACCGACTTGCTAAAACGCCACGCAGACGCTTGTTCGGGTGGACAAACCGAGGAACGGGGAGCAGGGCAAGGAGAACGTACGATTTCGTGGATCCCTTTCTGCGGACGTCGGCTGAAATGTTGGCTAAACTAATCAGAAGAGGATGAGCCTGGCGGTTCCCGACTTGGGTGATATGAGTTTTGTCGGATGAAAGAACGACGCCGAGGAGTGTTGCACCGTCGGGTAGAGCATCCTGGAGGAAATGTGAACAAATATATGGCCTTCATGAGGGTACGTACCTGGAGTTCCCATGCCCGGTCACCAGTGAGCCAATCTGTGTAGATACGCTGCGTGCGGTCCGCTGCACTGTAGATCTTCTCTGGCACAAAATGAATCAGCCCGTTGTTAGATGGCGAATGTATGAGGTGTTGGAGGCATTCGATGGCGTCTCGATAGAACACCTGCAAAGCGCGTCGAGTGGGCGACTCGGTTTTGACAGATCGACACTTCCACCGGGGTCCAGAAGGGAGCAATTCGATAAGTTTCCGAAGCGCTTTCGCTGTTTTGAAAGAAAATCGCTGTGATTTGATCTGAAATGTACAGCGTCAGTACTCGTAGTAGATAATGAAAAGAAACCCACAACATCCAGAGAAAGACATTCGTCAATAGCGGCCATGCTCAGACCTGAATTGGCGAGCCACGAAGCAAACTTCCACTCAGCTCCAGATGAAAACGGGTAGAATAAGTTATGCTGGCGCTCCGACGAGAAGGGATCAGCATCGAACGCGTCCATGAAAGTATAGCCTCATCCGTAGTTCGCAGACGCACCAGAATATAGCTCCGTAACTGGTTCGTGAGTCCGAGTTTCCATTTCGACGTCGAATACTTCATCAGCGAGGCCATCGAAACCCGAGTCCATGTCTATCCAGTCACCAGCGTCTCCATCGGCACCCGAGAACGGGGTTTCGCTAGATTTGATACGAAGTTGACTAGTGATGCAACGTCCGCGTGGTTGATTCATGTGTTGAAGAAGTCGCGTATGGTTGGGAAACAATTTGCAGCAACCAGGGCATCTTGCGTTAGGCATGACAAGGACGAGCTCAGCAACTCTCAGGAGGTAATGATAATTTAGCAGCCCCGGCAACTTCCGAAAAGTTCGAGACTACAACGATGAACATGTCGAATCCCACCTCCACAGCTAAACCGCGTTCCCCAGTACTGTTACCCAGGTGCGTTGATTGCAAGTACTATATGATCGCAGCGTCTAAAGAGATTCTTCACTGTGCACAATAGGCCACTGTCAGCGGTGCCTCCCACACCGTTGGAATCTTCTGAAGAGGCGGTCTCTCTACTGCGTCTCTTAAGAGCCGATCGTGATGTTTGCCTGGCCGAATTCAACCTTCTCAATTGCGAAATCGTTCAGTGCACTGCTCGCGTCCAATATTACACACACCAGGCTGAGAAGGCGAGAAAACGGATTGAGCATGCAGAGCACGCAATCGGTCATGGTCGGATGGTCATCACTAGGAGCGGGTACTTGTATGAAGCTACGGTTGGATGTTCACGCTGTAATTAAGGTATGACAGGACCTTTCCATGTCATCCCGACAATGGACTGATTTTACGCAGTAGCACTTTATACTGTTTAGAAATCTCCATCTATATGCTGAACGTCCCGATGTATGTACGACCGTTCGTCTGTCATGTAAGGACTAGCTATCACACAGTACCCGCATTGCCGTTACATGCACTCTTGTTGTATTTTGCTCGGGTTTCATTTGACATTGTTTGGCCGTCTAATACCTGTATACGGGTGTGATCGCGGCGCATCTCATTTGATGTTGTTTGTCATTAAGTCGTCGCAATCGACCTTCGCACATCGCGGCTGCCCCCAACATCTTTGGTGGATGTTCGTCGCTTATTATTCCGGTGCTGGTGGTCGTTCTGCTGGCTTTGGTGAGTTGCTCGCATTTTGTACCGTTATTGCTCGACAAGATCTCTACTAATGGTGTCCGGTTCTGGCAGTCTCGTCGGGTCTCCTCGATGAAGCCCATCTCGGTGAAAAGGACTTCTCGTTGCGTGTATGCGAGCGCGCTGCATTGCAGTGGTGGGACTTCCATACCTGGACTGTTGTGTATCCAGTCGTACGCGAATTTTTCATCACCTGTCACTTTTGCTTATAACCCGCACTTCACATACGCTGACGCCGTCGTTGGGCTCTTCCTCAGCTGATGACGCTACCTCCTACCTGGGTCAAACAGGCACAAGCAGCCAATCCAGGATCCCCCCAGTCGAAATTTCCCCCACAGCCCTCGGAATGCAATGACAAGACTCTATCCACGTGCGTTGTTGGCCTCATCGTAGCGACCACTTGATCGGAATATGAATGGAGTGCACTTCACTGCATGCAGGAGATCAACATATTCTGCTGCCGCTTCCACGTGAGGAACTCAATTTCAATCCAGACCATTGCTTACCACCACCGTGCCAGACCAATATGAATACCCCCCCTCCCCTATGAGAAACAACACGGACTGGTGATCACACATCCATCTCCTGGTCATTTTTTCTTATCTGTAGTTCGAGTTGTTGTATTTGTCTTAGTCGTACACTAGTGTGCGGCAAGCTTCGCTTTGTCTGGAGTCTAGGATACTGGAATTGTAAACTGAAAATTTGACTCCTGGGAAATTTGAATGTATAGATGAATCTGGAAATTCTAGAATACTGGAATTGTGACCTGAAAATTTGACTCCTGGAAAAATCTATATATATAGACAAAAAGTTTGAAACTGGAGGGCTGGACAACTGGAATGTGACACACAGAAAGTCTGGAAGGCCTGGGACTCTGGAATAAGGTGTACAAAAAATCTGGAAGGGTCTGGACCTGCTGGGAAGCTGGGAGGTGAATGTCTGGTTTGCTGATGGTGCAAGCTCTGTGCTTCGTATCTGGCAGCTGGCAGGTGTAGGATTGTTTGAGGTCGAGTCGTGCTGCCCACAGGTGAGGAGATCCCTCGAGAGGCTCTCGGACGCACTCTACAGCGTCGTTTGGATTTCTGGGTCCTCGCCCAAGGCCCAGGAAGCTCCATTGACCAGGTACCACCCCCCCTCTCGAGTTCTAAGTCGATCCAGCCCCTCTCCTCCCCTCGAGGCGATCTCGAGACTACCCCTGAGCACCCTTCGAGCTTGAGAGTGAGCCCGCCCCCTTCGAAAGTGAGCCTCTCCCCTTCGAGAGTCAGCCAGGCCCCTTCGAGCCACCCCCGAGCTATCTTTCGCCCTCGAACCATCTCGATACACCTTCGAGCCCCCTCGAGACCACTTCGAGCCACCCCCGAGCCTCCTCTTCCCCTCGACGACCTTCGATTTACCTTCGAACTGCCCCCCCCCATCAGCTGAGTAGTGATTTTGGTTTCTTTTTCATGGTCTCTTTCATTTTGAATTCGCATTTTTGAGTCTCTACTTAGACTTTTGTTTCGAGGATGATACCCCTCACCTCGCTTTATGATATATCTTGGTATGTGTTGACTGGGGACAGTCACTATCTAAAGCCACCCTCGGATGTAGGGAGAGAGTCCTCCCCACCATGGTAATTCCTATATTTCTTTGTTTTTACCTTAGTTTTTGTTTTCATACCTTTATTCTGTCTTTTTACTTAGTGTTTGGACGAGTTTTGGCTTAGGTAAGCTAGACTCGTACTTACCTTGTACTGTACATACTTGGAATAACAGAAGCCGCTTTAACACAGACAGAGCCAGACGGAAATCCAAGCCCGGAGGCTCCGGATATTGTTTCTCCCTTATCAGACAGTCAGTAGACGCCATCTCAGCCATTCTTGGGACTTTCAGGGCGCGTTTTCTGTCCTTTTCTGTCCTCTCTCACCCTCTACCAGGCAACTCAGCTCCCTTGGGTCGAACTGAGACCCTTTCCCACTCTAGGAGACCCACAGGTATTTCCCTAGGCCTCCCATCTCTAAACCTTTCAACGGCACGGCTTTATTTAACTCATGTCTGGAAGCACCACGGCCTTCCACAGTCTCTCGTCTCGGATTGCGGACCGCAGTTCGCATCTCAGTTCTCGAAGGAATTATTTAAAATGTTGGGTGTCAAGCAGAAGCTCTCGACGGCGTTTCATCCACAGACAGATGGTCAGACAGAGCGGTTGAACCGCGAAATTCAGCAGTATCTATGGATGTATGCAAACCATCAGCAGGAACGATGGGAGGATTGGCTTCCCCTAGCTCAATTCGCGTATAACAACTCCAAGTCTTCTTCTACTGGCAAGTGCCCCTTTGAAGTTACTCGTTCGTATACACCACGGATGGGCGTCGAGCCGATGACTTCTAAGGTAGAAGCAGCGGAGGAGACCGCTAAAGACTGGTTCCAGGTGTTCCAGGGGGTACGCGAAAGTTTGGGAAAAGCTAGGACTCGTCAGAAAACTCAGGCAGATAAATGACGATCCCCTTCCCCTGCTTACTCTGTAGGCTCGCAGGTTTGGCTGGCTACCGACCATTTATCGCTGAAGGATCGGCAGAGCCGAAAATTGACCGAAAAGTGGATAGGCCCATATGAGGTCTCAGATGTTTTACCCAACGCCATTAAATTAAAGTTACCGCGCTCGATGCGCATACACCCGGTAGTGAATGTTTCACGGGTGAAACCTTATCTCGGTGCTCTCGATGGGCAACCGGTTACTCGGCCCGGCCCACAACGGGTTACGGACGAAGGAGATGTCGAGTATGAAGTTGAGAAAGTTGTCGATTCCCGCTTGAAGCGTGGTAATCTTCAATTCCTCGTGCATTGGAGGGGATACCCGGAAGAAGATCGCACTTGGGAGCCTAGATCTGCTCTTAAGAACACCCAGGAGGCGATAGACGATTTTTACAAGCTCCACCCTGGTGCCCCCCGGAAACTTTGTGCGCTCTCGACCGAAGGTCTCTTTTTCTCCGCTGTACCCGACCCTTTGACTGCTGTGCAGCCTATCTGGTCTTGCCTGGAAGTCAAGCCATAGGAGGGGATAGTGTAACGGCCCGTACTTTTTCACTACTAGTTGTAGCGTACTCTAACGTAGTCTTCCTTATTTATCTACTCTCTGGTTAGGGTTACTTAGACGCGCTCATAGACACTTTACTTAGTCAGCTGATTTGTCAGCATAGCCACATTGACTCAGCGTGGAGCGCTGCAGCCAATGGCGTTTATCTCTCGCTTGTTTGGTTTGTTCTATGATGTTCCTTGGTACAAACACTCGTAGTAGTATAAATACCGCCTCTCTTGTCGTAGACACTCCAATCGAGTTCATTTGTGCATTGCGCATTAACTCCGTTCCTCCATCCTCATCCTTCTATCAGTCAAGGAGTGACCGATAACAGTCTTTGGATTGTTAGTGTTACACTGAGCAGTACGTGGGCCACAGAACGGGGTGCACTTGTATAGTGCACTCATCCATTACATCAAGCCTGTGCAGAAAGTATTGCTGGATTGTGATGTCTATTATCGACAGTTACAATCCCACGGTATACGAAGCATGACTCTCAAGCATGGTCGGGAGTGCCACTGTGACAGAAAACATGGTGCAATGGTATGTCGCCCATGTCGGTCATCCGATGCGATTCGACTTGAACAAAAACCTATAAACAATGCGCTGGTTACTACCTGGACCAATAGTGTACAATTCAATTACCTCCGGCTGCATACTCTGTGCCTGGAACACCACTGACTATTCAAGGGACATGAGATCTGAGGCATCAATGCGACTCCGAGGGTAGAGTACTCACCCTGCTCCTTCTATGGCTTACATCTCCATCTGATGTTCCATCATATTTCCATACTCCACGAGTGTTCAAACTGAACAGCATGCAGTTTGTGTATAGCTTTGACAGTGTCATGCCAAATATCAGGTGGCTGCGAAGAGAATTGCCTGGAAGTCTCGCTACTAAGGGGAAGAAAGTCATCAGCAAACCGGCACATTTCATTAGCCGAGACTCCAGTATTCGGTACGACTTAGCCGAGTGCCAAGCTCGGCACAACCCAGTCCAGACTTACACAGCCTGGGATGGTTCCTGCCGTCACTGCTCGGAGTTAGTAATTACCATTTACAGCCACTTGGCCAAAGTGGGGGTGGGAACGACCAAAAGGTGGACTCCGATACCGACACATACTTAGCCATATATCCACTACTACCACAAACGCGAGGCGAAATACACTGAGTACTTGTAAGGTGAAATTGAATTTTTTAGACCGGAATAGTATTGCGTGCATCAATCTAAGACAACGTCAAAACCGGTAGAGGATGCTGGTGGATCTGCACAACATCATCCTAACATCAACATGAGAAATAGGATACTTGAAAAACAAAATACTCACTATCTTCGGAACCACCCAGCCAAGACTCTCACATTGCATACATAGACGCCGCCAAATGTCCACTCTGTCTGATGGTCAGGCGAACATGGCCGACGTGCTCATCTGCCACATGCAGATCTCTCTCCGCCCGTTGTAGAAAAATACAATTGAGTTGTAAGGCGACTGTATTGCGATGAACAATTTCATAGGTGAGGTCTTTCCGCTTGAGAGATATCTGACGATCACTTCGAGCAACCTCCAGGAGGAGGTAAGCCTCCATGCTGTTACATGGAGGAGGAACAATACAGTGGCGTATAGACGAATTTGTCATTTGCTGAGACTGCTGGGAGTTAATATGGGGTCTAATAGTATTTTGGTTGGCTGACCTTTGCGTCCGAAGACTCAGATTGTGTGCCAACTCCAGCTGGTGACGAAGGGTGTTGAAACTTGTCGGGAGACAAATTTAGGTCTGTGCGAAAAGGCCGGCACACAGGTGAAATCGTTTCTTCATAAAGTTCAGCAAGCGGAGAGAAGTGGAAGAGGTCATCAGAGGCTCCAAGTTTCTGGTAATCGTGGTGGTGCATACTACGAGCATCGAAATTTGCGGGGGATTCTGAGTGATCCATGTGGGCGTACAAGACTAGTAGCGTGAGCATCCTAGTGTCACGCACCATAGTCTAGGCTGATCAATCAATCCAGTTATATTCTACTTGCATCGCTTACTTAACCCATGCTTTAGTTATTGCAGCTAAGTCCAATCTTCTCCTTGGCCGCCGTCTTGTCGCAATGCCTCGGAGGAAAACCACATGCGGACTACCAAAAAACATTAGTTGCCCTCAGTGTGGCAAGAGGTTCTGCACGGCAACCAATGTTCTTCAGCATATGAACCAACCCACGAGCTCGTGTTACGGTGCATCTTTAGCAGAAGAGGTGGGCCTTCTCGCTTCTGCCAATTTCCTTGAAGGTGCCGTACATAGGGAAATGTCTCGCCCTCAGGAGGATGCTGAGGTTTCTGGCACTCATTGGTATTACAACGATGAAGATACTGACATGGGCCCCCCCACTGCTGATGTCTCCGTTCGTCCTGATTATGATGTTGATCCTACTCCTGCTGTCAACGCCTATGAAAGTCAACGTGAGCAGCTCTCGGGCAGTAGAAGATTCATCGAGACATATGAAGGGTGCGCAGAAATGTTTCCTGGTGGAGAAACGTTCATGGATCAATTCAGAAATGACCAGTATGCGGAGAAGCGATGAGAAAACATTTATTTCCCCTGGGCATCAAGGCAAGAGTGGGAGTTTGCTTCGTGGCTCCTGCGATCTCGTCTCAGCATGGCAGCAATCGATAATCTACTCTCCCTTGAAATTGTAAGTAAAGATATCTTCGTATGTTCTAGGTCTTATCTCTCTACAGATTAAGAGCGTTCCACTGTCCTTTCGCTCCGCAAAAGAGCTAAGGAGTCACGCCGAAACACTTCCACCTGGCCCGCTATGGTTATGTGAAACATTGACGACTGAATATCCCACCAAAGAGCCGCCCCTCCTGTTCTACCGCAATCCCATCGAGTGTCTGCAAGCATTACTGAGTCATCTGCATTTTGAGTCTCATATATCATTCGTACCCAGAAGGGTCTGGACGTGTGCTGCGAAAATCTGCCGCATATACGATGAGTGGCTGAGTGGGGATCGAGCCTGGAGCATGCAGGTATGTAATTATCGATCCCTCGGGGTTTCACTAATGATGATACGACCAACCACGCAGAGGCACTACCGCCAGGTGCTACTCTCCTAGGGGTGGTCTTGTCATCTGATAAGACCAATATTTCAGTGATGAGCGGCAACCATATGGCCCATCCCCTTCTGATCAGCCTCGCCAATATCGACAAGCATATCCATAGCAAGACATCTTTACATGCCTATCTCCTTCTTGCTTTACTTCCCATCGCCAAATTCGCACATAAAAACACTCGCGTTCGTAGCCTACTTCAAGACTGGCTCGTGCACCAAGCTCTAAATATTGTCCTCTCACCTCTGAAAACTGCCGCGTCTGTAGGAATCATGATGAGTGATCCCAGTGGCAATTTGCGTTATTGTTTCATGCCACTTGCTGCATGGATCGCAGACATGCCAGAGGAAAGTCTTTTGGCAGGGACAAGCACGAAAGCTTCACCCGTCACCACTGCCACTGCACAGGAATTCGGTGATGCGTATCGACACCCCCCTCGTACTGCAGCGAACACGCTCGCTGCGATCCATACAGCTTGCTCGCAAAGTTCCCCAACAGATTACACGAATTTTCTGAAGGCTATCAAACCGTTGCGGCTGAATGGCGTCGTAGTCGAGCCATTTTGGAAACTCTGGCCGTTATCCGATCGCTCGGATTTCATCACCCCCGAGGTATTGCACCACTTCCATAGGATGTTTTGGGACCACGATGTCAAGTGGTGTATCGCCGCAACAGGTGCAGTCGAACTGGACTTTCGGTTCTCTATTATTCAGACCCTCGTAGGGTACCGAGCATTCAACGAAGGAATCTCAAAGCTCAAACAGGTCACAGGTCGTGACCATCGTGCAATCCAACGTTATATCATAGCCACCGTAGCCGGATCTGTCCCACGCAAGTTTCTTATGGCCATTCGCACGCTGCTCGACTTCCGTTACCTTGCGCAGGCACCGTCATTCACCACACGATCCATCGATAGGGTGGCCAGTGCCCTACAAGAGTTCCACAACCATAAGGAGGCCATCGTTAGTCAAGGTGTGCGAGCTGACTGGAAAATTCCCAAGCTCGAGCTCCTCCAGAGTGTCCTTCCGAGCATTCGTCAATTGGGAGTGGTGATGCAGTGGTCAGCTGATATCACTGAACACGCCCATGTCGAGGAAATCAAGGTTCCAGCTCGCGCTAGCAATAATCAGAACTACAACAGCCAGATCGTCCGTCATCTCGATTGGCTTAATAAGTGTTTCCGTTTCGATTTGGCAACCTCCTTAGAGCACCGTGTGAATAAAGAGGGGGGTGATGAAGACTCCTCTGACTTGGATGTGGACGAAGAACATGAACCAGACGCTGAGAAGATTCATCCGTCTGATTATTCTTCCCCGACTCGCCGACTCCTCAATTATTTCTCCATTTCTTCTTCCCTCCTTCTCGGTGCAAGGCCATCTGCGCGTTGTAGGGAGAGTAAACTCCCTACTAGGTGATTTCCATTATTTCTTTGTTTCTACTTTAGTTTTTGTTCTTTTATCTTTACTCTACTTTTTTTTTTACTTAGTATTTGTGCGAGTTTTGGCTTATGTAAGCCAGACTCACACCTAGAGCATGTGGTACATACTTAGAAAAAATAACAAGACGAGTTACCAGAGACGAAAAGACGGAATTCCGAGCCTGAGGGACTCGGATTTATATCTTCTCCATTATCAGACCCTCCTTAGACGTTATCTCGACAATCTTTGGGTTTTAGGGCGCGTTTCCTGGTCTTTTCTGAATTCTTTGACCCTCCCACCAAGCTCTCAGCCCCCTCTGGTCGAACTGACCACTCTCGAGACCTCAGGTAAACTCTCCCAGGTCCCCATCACTAAACTTTTCAGCGTAAACCTTATTGCACTCTGGCCTCGCTCTCCGTGACACCGCTGCAGAGGATTTGGACTGCGCGTTGTGGGCTACTCTTCTTGTGAGAGCGCAAAGGGAAAGGGGGGGAAAGCTGTAGGCTAAACCTTGGCTCGTCCCAAGGGGTCGTGAGTCGGAAGGGGGTGTCGGAAAGGCTATGGGAGGCAAGGGAAAAGATCCCCTAAGGTCTGGGAGTAGTTGGCGATGAAAAACTCGAATTACCGCCACCAGGCAGGCAGATATGGCGGCTCTGAAGGGCTACGAAGGCTAGTAAGGGCTGGGACCCGAATGGCGGCGGCTTAGACTCTGTAGATCGGCAGGAATGACTCCAAAACACTGCGGAACTTTGGAAGCGGTGGAAGGACCCAAAGGGCGGCGGTTTCTCGAAGGGAATGGCTCTGGGGACTCAAAGTAGGCTCTGGAACTCGAAGTGGACTCTCTGGGGACTCGTAGAAGACTCTGTAGACTCGAAGAACTCTGTGGACTCAGCAAGGACTCATAGGACTCGAAAATACTCAAGGGGCTTGACTCTGGGGACTCTGGGATGCTCAGACACACAGATGGTGACCGCAAAAAGGTGGGTATTTTTTTTCTAAGTGAAGCGGTGATACTTGTAACGTAGAGGGGTGGTAGCTATGTGAAAATCGGCGGTTTTCGGAGCTGTCAAATGTCGAAAAAAAAAGTGACAGAAAAGGGCCGACATATGGTAAATCACATGCATCGCACTAAGGGAAAGGAAAGCGAAGTAAAACTGACCAGAAAAATATGTAAGTAAAGAGAGAGGGTATGGATGACATGCCTGGACAGCAAGGAAGTGCAGGGAAAGCTGCAGAAACTTTGGGGGATGAAACATGGGGTCTGGAAGCGGAATGGCGGCGGAACATGCGTCGGAGTGGGCGGTGTGTCACAGGATTAACACCTGGCACTTCGGAAAGGGTTTCCGACAGCCAATGGACAGGTTTCACGTGTCCAGGGGCTGAGGCAGTCAGAAAAGACATGGCTAGGCCCTCAGAACGGAACCTGGAAGTGAAGCGGCACTTTTGCGGCGGTGATAGGGGCATGTGAGGCGGTCAGAAGGCACAAGGGTGGGCGGAGCTATTTTTAGATGGTGGAGGCGGTCATTCCGGCTGTATTGGCGGCCGAAAGGCAGCAGAATCCCTTAGACGACAATGGGGACGATTAGAGAAGTCGTAGCGGTCGGGAATCGCCGCAATATGGCGGTCTGAGGCCCTGAGGACTGTCGGAGCATTGTGGCGGTGTAGGAATGCCGAAAAGCGGCGGGTTTCAGCCCTAGGGAGTGCACACTCCCTACAGCGTTGCCGCAGAAGTGCCGGTGTTCATCTTCTCACGGTGAATTTTCAACACACCCTGTTCCTAGCTCATCGTCTCGTGGCACCCAGTCAAACCCCATTCTTCACGGTCGGAGGGGCCACAGCACTGGCTCTATACTCCAACGAGGAGCACATAATATGGGGAGGAAGTAGCTGTTTCATCATATGTTCCGTAACACGCTGTAGTACTACATCGTTCGAATTCCAACGTATGTAATGAAGATGTATATATGTGTTCGACAAAATTACGTTGCCAAGTTTGCCACGACTTTGCCATAAGGCATTCTTAAGTGTGGCGCACCTTGTTTTTCTGGTTTCCTTGACGTTTTCAGCAGCTCAGCTCGACTGCCATGCCCCCCAAGCGCAAGCATAGCAGCAAAGCCATTGCCAACTCTCAGCCTACTGCTGCAGATAATGCGGGTGATACAGTTGAGTCATCACATGCAAAGCGATTAAGGGCTGATCAGCTTTTCGACTCGGAACCTGCACCTCCAACCGGTGAGTTTCATAGATTTTATTCTTGTCATTTTGACCGTATCTTGCAGATCTGGAGCCCAGCGGACGTCAACCAAGGCGCTCTTCTCGCCCTGGAAAAGGTAGTGGGGGCCAACTTCAGCAGCTCCGCAATCTCGAGCGTGTTCAAACTGCGGAGCACTTGCCACCGTCAACTCGAAACCTTGACATCGTTACGCAGGGGCAAGCGGTCAACCCTATGGCTCCTGGTTACAGTGATGCTGACAACGAAAGCCAAGTTCCACTGTGGGCACCAAATCCGACAGCAGACGTTCAATTTCGGCCAACGTTCACGCCGTCTCAGCCCGGACAACTGTTCGGTTTCAGAGCTCCTCGGTCTATGGCTAGTTCTACGAGCGGAACGCATTCCATCAAGTCGCATGGCTCTTCTCTTTCATCCCACAGTTCATCAGTATTTTCGTCTGCAGCATCACACCAAGGTTCTTCAGTGCCAACTTCTTGTGCCCCATCAGAATGTGGGTCCAATAGCGCCTGCGGAACACGAAGTGATGTGGAAGAATTCCAGCTTGCTCCTCAAAAATGGCTTTCTCAACTCCGCATGCTTGCAGCGGGTTATACTGCAGATGCCCCTCCACGTAATTCTCGCATCGATCCCTCCTATGAACAGCCCTCTTCTGGTACCCTCGCCCAAGATCAGCGCACAGCTCGCAACATGGACACCCCTTCTCCCCCCGTATGACCTATGGGGTTACGTCGAACTTGGTCCTTCCAGCGGCTCCCTTCGATCATATCTAGTTCCCACTCTATGTTGGCCGGGGATGATGAAGGCAGAGTAGGTTTAGCCGAAGATGACCTGGCGATTGATGAAGCGTCTCCAAGTGAAGACGATCGTTTTGCCGAGTCGGTTGTACGCGGTAAAGGTGAGTCCCGTCACTGTCATGCTCATGGACCACAACAATTCGGGCACGTAGTAGGTGAAGATACCATGCACGCCAGTCGGCTTAGCGAAGAGCATCCTCAATCTGTCAGATTGCAGTCTCAGGACATCTGCATTTCCGGACCCGTGACCACCCAAAGTAAGGCCATTAGTCATTGATATATTGTATTGATAATATCGTTAGGAGGGGCAGAAGATGTTGTCGCCCAGCATCACCAGCACAACTGTGGTCCGCGTCTCCCCAACAGTGTGCAACTTATGGCTGTATGCGACCAGCAGATGTCCAAAGCTTCATGCCATATCAGTCGTTCCGCAGTTGAGGGAAAGACGTCTTCATCTACTGATGTCATTCCTGCTCCCTCTCATTCCTTCCCTGCTGCTAAATCTGCTACTTCCGGGATGACATCTGATAGCAACTCAGACCCATCCCAGCTCCAGTTTTACTCTCCATCTGTCCGTGATATCATAGAGCGTGCCAAACAGATTTCTCATTGTGACATTGCTGCTGTCAACTCATTTCCACTACGTGCGGACTTCAACCACAAGGCTTGTGACTATGTCGTAGAAGCCATCGCTGAGCGTCGCTCCAAAGGTTTGCTGATCCCTGACAGTACGTGCCAGTGATCGCCTATGAGGACCAAACACTAATATATATGGCCGTTTTTTACAAAGGGTGGTGGCCAGATTACACGACTGGTATTACTAAGCTGGTATGTACTCATTATATCAAACGAGGTGCATTGCTCGATTTTTTTTCCAAGCTCTGGGAAGATCTCAGGAACTGGCATTCCTCCTTGAAGAAGAAAGCTCGTTTTTTTGTCCGTGACCGCTATGAGTGGGACCCTCAGAACTGTTGTGATGTCAATGCCGGTATCGCAAGGAAGCTTCTGGAATGCTGAAGAGACTGAGAAGAGAGGGTGAGGGGAGAAGCCTAGTGGTCTCCCTTTGGAATGACAGTCTCAAGTTCGACACTGGGGGCTTGGTTTGCCTGGTGGAGAGTCAAGGGGAAGAGGAAAAGGCTGAGAAATGCGCCCTAATACCCAAAGATACTCAAGATAACGTCTAGAGGGACTCAGATAAGGGGAGAACTGAAAATCCGAGGCTTCCGGCCTTCGAATTCCGTCTTACTCTGTCTGTGCTGAAGTGGCTTATGTTATTCTAAGTATGTACAGTACAAGGCAAGTACGAGTCTAGCTTACATAAGCCAAAACTCGTCCAAACACTAAGTAAAAAGACAGAATAAAGGTATGAAAACAAAAACTAAGGTAAAAACAAAGAAATATAGGAATTACCATGGTGGGGAGGACTCTCTCCCTACAACGCGGTGATTTCTTAAAAGATGGTGTGGACAAAAACGTGAGTGGGAGATTCCAACATTCCAATGCACTAATATTGTTTGCAGGGTCATACTAATAATCTTGCACACCCAGCGCTATCTGCTCTTATTATTGAGTTCTTTTACACAGGTACCAAAGCCATGGCGAACGTTTTCCCGGAGGTTTTCCAGAATGAGGTACCCCGCCCTGCAGTTGCACTTGCTGCTATGGCCGTATGTTTTCTCAATGAATATGTCTTCCGGTGTACTAAATCTTACACATGTAGATTAAAGTCGCATTGGATGAGATAGTTGCCGAGGGCAAGAGGTCACCTTCAAGCGTGATGTTTATGCGGATGTTTATGCTGATGTACTTGGCCTCATGGCTAAATGTGATACGGCTCCAGTTCACCGTGCCAAGACAAAAGCATGTCGTGTCCAATGGGCGAATGTTGGAAGGTATGCACTCTACTTGTCGCTGTTTCAACTCGGCTCGGACATGTAATATTAGGAACGGGGGCTCCTCAGGCACAACCACTGGCTTCGACGTAGATCTTGATTAGGAATGTCAACTCACTGTCGTGATTATCTCTAGTTCTTATCTTGATCTATGATAATCATGTACTATCCCATTTGGAATGCCATTTTCATGACACCGGAGCAGTCTGTAACAGGCAAGATGTGGATACCCCTTAATGTTAGACAGACTGGCATGTGTTGGGACACTCTGGACAGGGTTAGTCACTTGAAGGTAATGTGTACTGGGACAATTTGGTACTGTACTGGGACAGTTTGGTACTGTACTGGGATAGTCTGAGACAGTTCTGGGACATTCTGGACAATGCTAGCCAGTTAGGTACCTTGTTGGGGGTAGCTGGGGATCTAGGACAGTCATCCAGCATGGTCTGGTCTGTCCAGGCTGGACAGATGGAGGGCTGGTTTGCTGATGTAATCATGACTACTATATGTGACTGAAGTAAATGGCCTGTTGGTTTAGGCGATGAGGCTAACCTTCTGAATGGTAACTGGGGTCAGTGTGTCATCCCAAATGAAGACTGTCTTAGCTAACATCCCTGGGTAGCATTCACAGTGGGTATGAATCCATGCCAGATATTGTTATGCTGAAAGAAACCTCTACATGCATAACCATAGATGCCCTTTTAACGGTTCGTCTTCTTGGTTCTCGAGTCTACACCTGGCTCATGAAATTACCGGCTGCAGGGCGCTATCAGCGGCGCCGTACAGCATTTCTTCACATGGCGGGTATATGTGGTGACATAGCAGGCTCGCTCAGTGCCACAATCACTATGGCCACCACCAGTCTTGCGCTGTTGCCAAACCTTCAAATTGCAGTCACGACATGGTTGGTTGGGGTGGCCCTCGCTGATATGATCACTGCCGCTTCGCTTGTATGGCACCTGGTGAATATTCATTCATGGTTCCCCAACATGCTTCGTCCCAATTAAAGCAGCATGTTCAGGGAAGACACAAACATCTTTACCCCTCACTCTCTAGCTCCCTTAATCGGATTCTCAGGAGTGAGTCGTGCAGTGTCACAGTCTGTCGCGTTGCACTGACTATGCGTTGCTGACTCCTGCCAACCCAGTGACCATACAAACTGCAGTTCTGATGACCAGTGTTGCTATTTTAGACTTGGCATGCTACCTGACGGTGGTAAGTCAGTTCTCTACCAGTAGAACACAGCGCTCAGATTAGTTGGCCTATAGAGTTTGGCCATGTAAGTGTTCACTCTGCCTCCCTCATGTAGACTGGAGAAATGACCGACTGATGGCACAAGTGATCGAGCATGCACACAAGATGCTTGGTCACTTTGGAGCATTGTGCATGGGCGACTACATCCGTAGGTGCTTCTGGTGGCCTGGCATGGGCAAAGACGTTGACTGATTCTGCAGATTGTGCCCAGTGTGCCAGACCACCAAGACCGACAACATAGTGAACGGCAGGGGTAACCCACGGGTATCCCTGGGGCCAACCCGTACCCATACCCCCACTCTACCCATACCCCTGACCCAAGGGTACGGGTAGTTCCCACGGGTGCAGGGGTCCCTACCCCCAGCGGGTTTACCCGGCCTACCCCCAGCTTGGTACGTCCTATCTCACTCAAATTCTCTCACTTTTCCATACTAACAAATTGATAGGTTTGTGTGGGGAGGTGTTTGAGATCTCTCAGTGATTATCTCAGGATCGGATGGGGGGCCGATTGGTATGCTTTCTTTTTCTCCCTGTCCTCCTAGGTGTTTTCTACCACTTGATAGGTTTGTGTGGGGAGGTGTTTGAGATCTCTCAGTGATTATCTCAGGATCAGATGGGGGGCCAATTGGTATGCTTTCTTTTTCTCCCTGTCCTCCTAGGTGTTTTCTACCACAAACAGGAGTTTCACAGTGATCCCCCCAACAGTTGCTGTTCAGTAGCTGCATCTGCCCCCCCTCCATCCAATTGTCCCACGAGATTGTGTTTGCCATATCTCCCTCAAATCATGGCTGCGCATCTCACCATTGTAATCTCGCCATTGTAGGTTGTTGTACTAGTTTGTTATCGCTTTCCAACGTTGTATGATATGTCCACAGTGTCCCAGCGGATGTGGAGATATTCCAAGTTTTTCCAGATGGGGTGGCCTTGGACGGTTTATTAAATATCATCAGATCTGGTGAGTCTATTCTCTCGATTCCTTTTTCGGAGTAACTCCCAAGATGGCCCCGACACGCTCCTGCAGTTTCATATCGATCACCACTCTGGTTGGCATTCGGCACCCTCTTCTTCTCTACCCTCCCAACCACACTGTTGCATGAAACTGTATTCGGAGTAACTCCCAAGATGTCCTCAACAGCCTCCTGAAGTTTCGAGTTGATCGGTGTAGGGAGAGAGTCCTCCCCACCATGGTAATTCCTATATTTCTTTGTTTTTACCTTAGTTTTTGTTTTCATACCTTTATTCTGTCTTTTTACTTAGTGTTTGGACGAGTTTTGGCTTATGTAAGCTAGACTCGTACTTACCTTGTACTGTACATACTTAGAATGAGGGAAGCCACTTCAGCACAGACAGAGTAAGACGGAATTCGAAAGCCGGAAGCCTTGGATTTTCATTTCTCCATTATCAGACAGCCAATAGACGTTATCTCAGGCATTTCAGGGACTATAGGGTGCATTTTCAGACTTTTCCCCTACTCCCTGACTCTACCAGGCAAACTCCAGTCCCCTTGGGTCGAACTGACCCCCTTCTTTCACTCAGGGAGACCTCAGACAAAACCCCAGGCCTCCCATCACCCATCTCTACATCGGCCCTGTGGTTGGCATTCAGCACCCTCATCTTCCCCTCTACCCTCCTGCTGGATTTTGCACCAATGTATCTTACTTGATCTTTAGCCGGGTCTCTCAGTTTCATATGGGGTGCAACTACTTGACCTCAGTTAAAGGTTCTACTGCTAAAATTCATCCTTATCTTTTTTTTAAAAAATGTACTTAGTACGAAGTAGTAATAGTGCCACTAAGGTGAGGGGTACTGGGGGTATGTACCAGGGGTAACAGGTAGGGTACGGTGTAGGGAGAGTAACCCCCCTAGTAGGTGATTTCATTTATTTCATTGTTTCTACTTTAGTTTTTCTTTTTATCTTTACTCTACCTCTTCTGCTACTTAGTATTTGCACGAGTTTGGCTTATGTAAGCCAGACTCGCACTTAGATGAGTGTTGTACATACTTAGCAACAATAACAAGACGAGTTACAGAGACAAAAAGACGGAAATCCAAGCCCGAAGGACTCGGAGTATCATTTTCTCCATTATCAGACCCTCCTCAGACGTTATCTCGACTTTCTTTGGGTTTTAGGGCGCGTTTCCTGGTCTTTTCTGAATTCTTTGACCCTCCCACCAAGCTCTCAGCCCCCTCTGGTCGAACTGACCACTCTCGAGACCTCAGGTAAACCCTCCCAGGTCCTCATCTATCATTTCTACATCTGGAGCCCACCGCGAGGGGGCTGTTTTGCTTGGTAACCCTCTCCTCCTCCTACCTTCGTGCTCGAGCACGCGATATCTCAACAACCGACGCGCCTTACCTCTCGCTTTTCGAGGTCCTGATTCTACTCGACGAGAGCTTTCGGACGATACCTTTTTCGACGCGTTCGCTCCAGCGGTTCTGGAGATATCCCTCATTTTGTGGAGAAAGGCCTAGTAGGACCAAATTTGGCATAACTCGGGATAGGGTGCGCAGAATCTCTCGTTTCTTCGATCTCCCAGCAGCCATAGACGTCGACAACCTCGTCCCAAAGTTTGGTGAAGTTCCGTCCAGTGGTTCCTCGTCAACGTGCCACTCTTTCCCCCTCCTGCCACAGCCTTGCTCCCTGGCACTTTCCCTCGCATTTTTGTGCCCTTCGGAGTTGTAGGAAAGTATTCCCTGTCATACTGAGTCACCAGAGACTGCTTAGAGACCACGTCGAGACCCTATCGAGACCCATTCGAGACGCTTCGAGATCCCTTCGAGACTGCTTCGAACTCCCTTATAGACGCTTCGAAACTCCAATTAGACGCTTCGTAACCCCTGTTAGTCGCTCTGAGACCCCACTAGACGCTTCGAGAACCTCCGAGACGCTTCGCATTTACCATCAGACACTTTCGAGACCTTCGAGACGCTTCATTAGACGTGCAACTTCATTTATAGACGAATATAAGTCATTTTCCAATCGTTATCTGCGCATTTTTGCAGTCCAGTGAGGCTGCACAGTCGAGGATAAGCTTCGAGTCACAGCAGTGACTAAATTCAGTTTTTGGTGGTCGAAACCACTTCGAGACACGTCATACGAGTTCCCTGCACCCTTCTCCCCCCTTCGTGGTTCGTTGCCACCTCTCTCCGACTTCCTTTAGACGTCCCAGGTCACATAGAGGCAAAATCGAGACTCGGAAATACCCTTCGAGACCTCCCGCAGACGCTCGATTCGCTCGTTGGCCATTCCCTGTGCCTATTACGTCCAATATTCAGTTTTATTTGCGAACTATATTTTCATTCTATCCACTCAGCTACTACCAGCTATGGATAAGTATTCGAGAAGAGCTATGGATAAGTATTCGAGAAGGTCTCGAGACCAGCTCGAGGATCGACCGGCATATGTAGGCTACATGCGAGTCTTGAGCAGCCCTCAGCCTCGCCTAGAGTCTCTTTCAAGAAGCTCATCATCTCATGAGGTTTGGTACGAACCCTCTGCAGGCTTCGAGAGACTGTCTCGATCTTCGAAGGACCCTTCGAGAGGTCCTACTCATGAGCGAGGTGAGAATTTACCCCGGCACTCGCATTCTCCCTTGGACAGAAACCCTCGAGATGCCCCTGTGGAGTGCTCTCGGTCTCATTCTAGAAGACACTCCCAGGGAAGCTCGAGCACGAAGCCTCTCTCTCGTCCCCCTTTCGAGGCATCCCCTCGAACTTCAAAGAACCCCCCTCCCACTCCTGAGCTCGCTTTGAGCGGCTCACGCCCTCTCCGAGTCACTGATGCAGGCTCATGGCACCCTGTGGCACATCCAGCTAGGTGTGACCATGCTCAGCAGGCCAGTGACTCGTCCTCAAACTCGCTTCGTGCCTCGAGAGATGATCGATGGTCATATTTGTACCCAGTGGATTGTTGGGATGGTATGGAGGATCATTCCCCTCGTGCTCAGTTGTCTTCGAGCAAGCATCGAGACCTCGGCTCGTCTTCAACCTCTCACCCTCATCCTCATGAACTCTCGAGCGCCTCTTCGAGGTATTCCCCTCGCCTCGAGGCTTCATCAAGGTATAGTCCACCTCTTGAGACCTCGTACAGACAGTCCTCGCACCTCCACCCTCCTTTGAAGACCTCATCGAGACACCCCTCACATCTTGAGCCCCCCTCGAGACACTCATCGCACCCAGAGCCCCCTTCGAGGCACCCTTCACGTTCCGAGACCCCCTCGAAGACTGCTTCAAGGCATTCGTCGCACCTCGAGCACCCCCCAGGTACTGTTGCTCACCATCCGGAGCCCATATCGAAGTGCCCCCCTCGCCTCGAGACTCCATCGAGACTCCCCCCTCGCTTCGAGACATGGAAAGATAGCTCGCCTCAGCCTCGAGAGCCCTCGATCTCGATGTCGAAGCCTACCCCTGCGCCTTCTGAATCGCGTTCAAGAGCGCCAAGAGGTCTGCCACCCCATCGAGAGTGCGAAGGTTCAAGTGAGGCCCCCCCTGCCAGTCGAGGAACTTCGAAGCACCAGAGGCACCCTCGAAGGTTTAGTTTTTGTTTCTTCTGTGGCCGGGAAGGACACATTCGAGCTCGGTGCAGAATCTGCACTTCGTATCTGGCTGCAGGGAGGTGTCGTATAGTCAGAGGTCGAGTTGTGTTGCCTACAGGTGAGGAGATCCCTCATGAGGCGCTCGGGCGCAGCCTACAGGCTCGATTGGACTTCTGGGCCCTCGCTCGAGGCCCAGGAGGTCTAGCTACCCAGGTACAGGCGTCCCCTTCGAGTTCCCAGACCCCCACCCCTTCTCGAGCTCGCCCCGAGGTCATCGAGGGTCAGCTACCCACTTCGAAAGCGACCCAACCCCCTTCGAGCCAGCCCCTGGCCCCCTCTCGAGACCAACCTGGGACTATCAAGGGTCGGATTATGAGTGTGAAGGTAACCCATCCCCCTCCAAGCACCTCTGAGACCCTCGAACTCGATCCAGAGGCCAAACTCGCCTTCGAGACCCTTCAAGTCGCCTTCGAAACCCTCCGAGCCGCCTTCGAAGCCCTTCGAGCTACCTTCAAGCAACCTTCGAGACCCTCAGGGTAGCTTCGAGTTGCTGGGAACCTGCTTCCCCTCCTTCAGCTCGCTTCGAAACCCCCTTCGAGCCCTTCGAGGTAGCCTCAGACCCCTTCGAGCTGGGTTCCCCCTCTCTCGATTTTGAGGATAATGGTGCATATACCACTGTGGGTGGCAGCTGAGTAGTCCTTTTATTTTTTTTATGTGGTTTCTCTTGTTTCGAGTTCGCATTTTTTGCTTTTTTCACTTAGAGCTTCATTTTGAGGGTTGATACCCCACCTCATCTTATGGTACAGCTAGGTATGAGATGACTGGGGACAGTCAACATCCAAAGCCCCCCTCGGATGTAGGGAGAGTAACCCCCCTAGTAGGTGATTTCATTTATTTCATTGTTTCTACTTTAGTTTTTCTTTTTATCTTTACTCTACCTCTTCTGCTACTTAGTATTTGCACGAGTTTGGCTTATGTAAGCCAGACTCGCACTTAGATGAGTGTTGTACATACTTAGCAACAATAACAAGACGAGTTACAGAGACAAAAAGACGGAAATCCAAGCCCGAAGGACTCGGAGTATCATTTTCTCCATTATCAGACCCTCCTCAGACGTTATCTCGACTTTCTTTGGGTTTTAGGGCGCGTTTCCTGGTCTTTTCTGAATTCTTTGACCCTCCCACCAAGCTCTCAGCCCCCTCTGGTCGAACTGACCACTCTCGAGACCTCAGGTAAACCCTCCCAGGTCCTCATCTATCATTTCTACAACGGGTCAGCTAGATGTAACCCGTACCCCTACCCGCAGTACCCCTACCCGCGACCCCCCAGGGGTTACCCGTACCCCTGCCTTTCACTAATAGCGATGGACTTCATCAGCCCCTTCCCTGAAAGCAATGGCGCTGACTATCTATGGGTCATCCTGTGTTGACTGACATCCCTGGTCCACCTAGTGCTGGACAACACCACCATACCAGCGTCCAAACTCACATGGGTCTTCGTTCGGGAGATCGTGCAGCTACACGGCCTCCCTGACACGATCGGACATGATTGTGATGCCAAGTTCACCTCGCAGCTCTGGCACAAGGTGCACCGGCTCCTGAACGTGAAGTTACTGATGTCCATGGCCTTCCATCCCCAGACCGATGGAGCTTCCGAAAGAGCGATATGGAACGTATCGCAGCTACTACGAGGACTGGTCGCCCCAGACCAATGAGATTGGGCTGAAAAGCTACCAATGGTTGAATTCACTATTAACTCAAGCATCAGCAGCTTGACGGGGTTCACACCATTTGAGCTGACATACAGATACCTACCACGATCACTGCCCAACATTGAGGAGCAGTCGATCACAACTGCCCCTGGGGTGACATCCTTCATCTGCCGAGCAAGGGAAAACCTGGCACATGATGCGATAATCAAAGCCTGCGTGGTGCAGATGCACCACACTAATAAACAAAGGAAGGAAGGTGTGAAGTATGCTGAGGGAGATTTAGTATACCTATCGACAAAGAATCTCACCTTGCCAAAGGGCCATGCTCGAAAGTTACTCCCTAAGTACATCGGTCCCATGAAAATCGTCCACGCCAACCCCTCCACAGACACTTATACGCTGGAGCTGCCAAAGCAGCTCCAGGAAAGATGCATCCACCCCACCTTCCACACAAATCTGCTGCATCGTCATGAACCCAATGACAACGTGATGTCCCCTAAATGCAATGTAGGGAGGGAGTCCTCCCTACTAGGAGATTTATTTTATTTCATTGTTTTTTTTACTTTTGTTTTGTTTTTTTTATTCTTTACTCTATGCTCTTCCTACTTAGTATTAGGACGAGTTTGGCTTATGTAAGCCAGATTCGCACCTAGAGCTGTACTGTACATACTTAGCAACAATATAGACAGCCACCTCAGAGACAGAAACAGACAGAATTCAAAGACCGAGGACTCGGAAGAAGCATTCTCCCTTCATAGACGCTCTTTAGATGAATCTTGATCCTCCTTTGGACTCTCAGGGCGCGTTTTGACTCTTCTCTCCACTCTCTGACCACCCTACCAAGCTCCTCCTAGCCCCCTCGGGTCGAACTGACCACTATTCTCACCCCAGGGAGACCTTAGGTAAACCCCCAGGTCCCTATCTTATAACCCTTCAGTGATGCCCACGTCTTCTACAATCACTGCGGAAACGAGTTTTTTAGCGCATCTGAAAATGGTCGGATTAATAGTCATAGTACGACCATATCCCGAGGGTATGCAGTCATAATACTACCTTGGATTATAGTAGGTAAGTGTTCTCGAATCAGACCATATTCCGGTCGGATTCGTGAACCTATCCCTATGGTAATACAGAGCTCGTAGTTAATATTAGCATCAGATTACAGTCGGATTATAGGTTGTTAGCTCTCAGTCGCCTCGTATTAATGTCCTAATTCTCATGGACCTCACTCGGGCTTTTCAGAATAATCAGATCAGATTATATTTGGATTATATACTCGCTACGACACGCCCATGGTATGAAACTGTCCCCCCTCCCGCACACCACCACCAGCCCCCTGCTCGTACAAACAGATGTAAATCGAAACCGTACCTGGTAAGCCATTCCAGCCAGAGCATGTCCAGAGACAAACGTGTGGTAGGGGTGCAGGTTTACTGGGGAAAGGGTGCGAAAGCAAGGCTGTTGAGGTCCTGTGAACGCATCTGAAGGATTGAAAACGAAAAAACTCACTGCTAGTGAGATGTCCATAGGATATATGCACATCCAGCCCTGCAGCCCGAGTTGGATAACTCTCCTGTTAATTCGGTTGAAAGAATAGCGCCAGTTAGAACACTAGAAGTACTGAGTCAGTGAGGTCAAGTGAATGGATGGTAACTCACTGCATCAGAGGATGGAACGAGAACGTGCCTCCAGCATATATGCTGTGTACGCTGCATCTGTAGACTCGGCACTAGTATGACACAGTAGAAATAAAGCTCACCATTGGAGTTTACTTCGGCAGGGAACAATGCGATATTGCTCAAGGAGTCCTCCAATTCGATGTATGCACATGTGCGGAGTCGACGGTTGTCGGTTCTGTTGGCAAAGGTGGATGGGCTTGGTGAGACGCAAACATGCTTATATAATAACAGCTGAAAATAAGCTAAGTCCATGCTAAGTCTATCTGTTTTTCCGGATGGTCACAGCAGCACTTTTCCGATGGTAATAGAGTCAGATTATCGAGGATGTGCCCGAGCATAGTCAGGGTGGGGTAAGACACGGTGTGCAGGCCCACTTTGGGTCAGATTATTGTGTATCATGTATAATCCGAGTCAGCTTATGGTCTGATTATTGAGACGCATTGGTCATTTTTTGACAGGGTCAGATTATACTACGAAAATTGACTATTTAATTTGACGAGTCGGATTTTGCTACGAATATTGCCCGTTAGACATCCAAGGTCGGATTATTTGAGCTTAGACCCTCGGATTATCCCCCCTCTAAAAATCTCGTTTCCGCAGTGAATGTGGGCGTACCCGATGACGCAGAATGGCTGGTTGACGAAATAAATGCCCACTGTTGGGTGGGCCGTCAGCTAGAATTCTTAGTCAAGTGGAGTCTAGGCGACTCCACTTGGGAACCATACCTTCACTGCAAGGAGCTCAAGGCCCTAGATAGGTACCTCAAGCTGCATGGAGTGGATGACCACCGCCGACTGCCTAAATGCAGTCAGTGCCCCATGGAAGCAAATGTGTAGAGACATAGAGACTTGCGCATTGCACAAGTCTCATGCTCATTTTGGACTTGCCACTGGTTTTTGTTTTTAGATTGTTGGCCTACAACAGGACCCTATGAGACTGATTATGCAATCGTTCCCATTTCGAAATTTTCTCACATTCAGCTCTTTTCTCTCCTTCTCACTACTCTGTAGCTACTGTACACACACAGATAGGATGTCTTACCACACCCACCCCTCCCACCCCTCTGCAGGATGCTGCTGCCCCACAGGACATTTTGATTACCCCTCACGCTCATGCTCACACGATGCCAAACATCGTTGTGAGCGTTCCACCTCCCCTCCACGCCGACACTGGCATGCCAGTGAGTTCAGCATGATCATTCATGACAACTGCGGCCAGCCAGATGGGTGCCATGTGTCCTTGCGGTGTAGGGAGGGAGTCCTCCCTACCATGGTAATTATTATATTTCCCTGTTTCTACTTACAGTTTTCTTTTTACTGTGTCTTTACCTTACCTTTTTTACTTAGTATTTGTGCGAGTTTTGGCTTATGTAAGCCAGACTCGCACTTAGAGTCTTTGTACATACTTAGAAACAATAATAGATGCTTTACCACCAGACGAGTAACAGACGGAAATTGAAGACCGAGGACTCGGAAGATCATTCTTCCTTCATTAGACGCTCATTAGACGATTCTCAACATTCTTTTGGACTTACTGGGCGCGTTTTGGCTGTTTTCCCCACTCTCTGACCACCCTACCAGGCACTCTAGCCCCCTTGGGTCGAATTGACCTACCTCTTTCCAACGGGAGACCTATTGGCATCTCCCCCCACACTCCTTTAACAAACTTTACATCTGGAGCCCACCATGAGGGGGCTGTTTGCTTGGTAATCCTCCTTCCCCTCCTACCTTCGACCTCGTGCACGCGATTTCTCGAGAACCGACGCGTCTATCCTCTCGCTTTTCTGGAGTCATATTCTACTCGACGCAGGCTCTCTGGAGGTATATTTTTCATCCTTACAGCCTCAGAGGTTCCAGAGATATCGCGCATTTTGTGGAGAAAGGCCTAGCAGGACGAATTTTGGCATAACTCGGGATTGGGTGCGCCAATCTTCTCATTTCTTCGATCTCCCAGCGCCCCCAGACTCCCTCTACGACGTCCCCCAGTTTCGTGTCGCTTGGCCCAGCAGTTGTCCCACAACGCACCATTGTCTTCCCACCCCCCCTACCTGCACACGCATTTGCTCGTGAACCGGCCCTCCGAACCTCTCGCAAATCGCAGGCCTATTAGAGCTCGACGAGACCTTCCCGGCGGTTCCTCTTTCGTCACGACAGCATCATTACATCCAGAGATATCACGCTTTTTCAGCAGAAAGGTGGTAGACGACCATTTTGCGAATATCTCGGGATTGGGTCGACGAATATTCGTAATTCCTCGTTCTCCCAGTTCCTATAGGTTCCTGCTACCACCCCCGAAGGTTTTGTATCATTCCATCCAGCGGTTCTTCCCCAACGAGCTGCCGTCCTCCCCCTCCTGCCACAGCCCAGCTCCCTGGCCCCGCCCCTCGCATTTTCACACCATTTCGAGTCGTAGGAACCATCTCCCCTCCTGCCTAGAGTCGGTATACAGTCCTTCGAGATCCCTGTCAGTCGCTTCGAGATCCCAGATGTTCGAGACCCTTTCGAGACCCCCAGACGAACATCGAGCCCTTTCGAGACGTTTTCGAGACATAAACATTCCCTTAGACGCACCCACAGTCATTCGTAGACGTATCAAGACGAATATAGTTCGTTTTTCTTGCACGTTCTGCAGTCAAGTGAGACTGCAAAGTTAAGTCAAGGCTTCGAGTCGCACACGGCGACCAATTTCATTTTCTCTTCATTTTAGTGGTCGTAACCACTTCGCTACAACCCTCCCTGCTCCTTTCGTGTACAGGATCTACCCCCATAGACATTCGAGGTTGCATCGAGGTGACCCCACCCCCCTTTGTTTACCCTTCGAGATCGACTACAGACGTTCGAGGCTCGCGCTCACCCTCGATAATACTACCAACAGTTGTTTAGACTGTGAAATATATTCGTTCAAGCTTCGTAAATACCACTCGTGATGGAAGAGGCATCCAGACAGTCTCGAGCCCCACTCGAGCCCCACCCGAAGTTCTCGGGGCAGGCACAGGACCTGCCAGGTTACCTTGAGGAGGTAGTAGAGCATGGTAAGGCCCAGGGGATAACGGATGCCCTGTCCCTCGGCCAGATGGCAATTGATGGAGCCCCTCCTCGTGTTGGGAGGCTCTGGACCTACCTTGTGGCGAGTGCCTCGATCCTCGAGGGATTCAATTGGGACTACTTCAAGACCCTCGTAACCCTTCAGTACCCCGAGGTCGAGCCAATCGAGGACATTCGCAACTACTGTGACGAGTTCCATGCCTTCCTCGAAGAGAGTCGTCGCAGTGAGCTAAGCTCGGTCCCAGCCTTAGGGGACTATCTTCGTCAGTTCCAGGTACTGTTCTTGGCTATGGTGACTCGGAACGCCCTCGAGTTGAGCCATCGAGCCCAACTCTTCCTTCGAGGCCTCCCGCCCCACATTGACCTCGAAGTCTCGAGGAGGCTTGCTTCGAGGTACCCTCTCTTTATGTCAGGCCACCTATGGCCTATCGAGGTCATCGTTCGCATTACAAAGGAGGTCATTGAGGACTGGGTAGGCCACTTACCCCCTTGTCTAGCTTCAAAGAAGCCCTCGTCCAGTCTCGAGCCACCCAAGGAACCCCCTCACCATTCGCACTCGCCCTCGATCAGTTACAGGCCAGATGCCCCTGTGGAGTATTCTCGGTCTCTTTCTAGAAGATGCTCCCAGGGAAGCTCGAGCTCGAAGTCCCCTTCACATCCCCCCTTCGAGGCAGACCCTCGAACTTTGAAGAACACCCCCCACCCCTCCGAGCTTGCTTCGAGCAGCTCATCTCCCCTTCGAGCCACTAATGCAGGCTCGAGGCACCCTGCTCCTCCAGGTTGGAGTGCCTCGTGTGAGCAGGCCAGTGACTCGCCTTCAAACTCACTTCGCAGCTCGAGAGAGGTTCGACAGTTGCACATGCACAGACCTCATGACGTTGGCTCAACTTTGAATCGCCCCCTTCGACCTCGTGAGCCCTCGAGGACCCCTGTGAAGTCGTACTCCTGCTTCGAAGCATCTTCCGACTGCGAGCCACCCCACACCACCTCATTCCTCCTTCGAGAGGCTCCGACTTCAACAGCGAAGCCTGCCCCCACTGCTTTCGAGTCACGTTCAAGAGTGCTACCCCTTCATGAGTATGCAGGTTCGAGCAAGGTATCCCCAGCCTTTCGAGACTCGAGGCACCGAGTGCGGCCTCGAAGGCATGCTTTCTGTTTCTTTTGTGGTCGAGAAGGGCATGTTCGAGCCCACTGCAGAGTCTGCAGTTCGTACCTAGCTGCAGGCAGGTGTGGGATACTTCGAGGACGAGTCGTGCTACCTACAGGTGAGGAGATCCCTCGAGAGGCACTCAGACACACCCTCCAGGCTCGACTCGACTTCTGGGTGCTCGCTCGTGGCCCAGACAGGCTAGCTAAACAGGTACCCTCTCTCCCCTCGAGTTCCGAGGCATCCCCACCCCTCGTCTGCCCTCGATGCGATCTCGAGACTACCCCAGAGCCACTTACGAGTTCGAGAACACCCACTTCCCTTTCGAGAGTAAGTCAGCCCCCTTCGAGCACCCCCCGAGCCCTCAATAGGAAGCTTCGAGCCTTCGAACCAAGCCTGAGTTGAATCCTGAGGCTTGTCCCAGCCTCTCGAAGGTTCGTTTCCCCTTCTCGAGCCCTTCCCCCCACTTCGAGTCGCCTTCCGAGGCCTGTCCAGGCTCGAGGCTGGTCTCGCCTTCGAAGCTACTCCTTGAACCCCCTCGATGCCTCTCTGGCACCCTCCCCTGCAGTTTTGGTGTGGGTTCTCATTGGTATATTTGTTTTTTCTCATGGTCTTTTTTGTTTTCGAGTTCGCATTTTTGAATTTTGACTTAGAGTTTTGTTTCGAGGATGATACCCCCTCTCGTTATATGATACAGCTCGGTACGTGATGACTGGGGACAGTCAGTATTTAAAGCCACCCTCGGATGTAGGGAGGGAGTCCTCCCTACCATGGTAATTATTATATTTCCCTGTTTCTACTTACAGTTTTCTTTTTACTGTGTCTTTACCTTACCTTTTTTACTTAGTATTTGTGCGAGTTTTGGCTTATGTAAGCCAGACTCGCACTTAGAGTCTTTGTACATACTTAGAAACAATAATAGACGCTTTACCACCAGACGAGTAACGGATGGAAATTGAAGACCGAGGACTCGGAAGATCATTCTTCCTTCATTAGACGCTCATTAGACGATTCTCAACATTCTTTTGGACTTACTGGGCGCGTTTTGGCTGTTTTCCCCACTCTCTGACCACCCTACCAGGCACTCTAGCCCCCTTGGGTCGAATTGACCTACCTCTTTCCAATGGGAGACCTATTGGCATCTCCCCCCACACTCCTTTAACAAACTTTACAGCGGTACACATGGCACATGGCCCAAGACTTGGTTCTGGGGTCCAGTGACCTCGCACATGCACGTTCTGAGTGCATGCATGTGCTGTCCTGGCTACTCGGCCTCGATGATGGCCTCACACTGTGATGTGAGGTCGATCACCTTCATGCAGACTGTGACTACTGGCAGACCTGTGCTCACCACTACCAGGACAAATGTGAGTGCCTTGAGGATGATCACGATCTCGAATGCGCTCATCTGGCCTCACTGGCATCCAACCTGCTGGGGCGGGGCCATCGTCATCGAGCCTCGTGGCTCGTCTTTCAGGGGGAGGGTGCAGGGATGCCCCCACCATGTATCACCAATCACCCCCAGTGAAAACTGGTTATAATGTGGTGTGACTCTAGCTGACTATATATGACCCAACCAGAGAAGTAGGATAGTGTCATACTGGGTTGGAATTGCATAGTAAAATGAGACTAATGCAATATGCTGGGGCACAACCCCTTAGTACGACAGATGACTTTTTTTGCATAGTTAGTGTTGTGCTGGGCCCGGCCTGTGGGGGCTCAGGGCCCAGCTCGACTTTTTGAAAGCCGTGAGCCGCGGCCTGAAGCCGCGGCTTCGTGGCTGTGCTGCAGACATCCGCAGACAGCCACCGCTCCCCACACTGTCCATGCAATATCTCGACCTCCACTCATCCATCCCTCTCGCAAACCCGGATTCAAGTTCTACTTAACAAGACCTTTCAAATGGTATATTTTTCGTTGCAATTGCCTCAGCACTCCTTCTTCCATTGACCTGTACCCAAATGTACATACTTGTAATAATTTTTACACCCTCGAGTTGTTCAGGCCAGGGCCTGAGATTTCTTGGGCCATGAGCCCTCAAAAGCCAGGCCCAAGCCGCGGCTTTCGAGCCGAGCTGGGCCTGGGCAACACTATGCATAGTCATACTGGCGCATACCAAGACATATTCCTGAGCCCTCTTGCTGTGTTCATGCAATATGCTTATATGTGACTATGTATGATGAGGTATCCCCAAGTTATGACGTTGTATCCCCAAGTCATACCCGCTCATATATTTGCATATTCATTTATAAGCGGCACATGCTGATTGGCATGCCTCAAAATGACCATTTATAACACCATAGCACTCTGTGTAGTACAGGATCACCCTGCCCCAAGCAGGTAAAATGAACAAAGTGACATGTATAGTAGCAACTATCATATTACTGATATCCAACCAGTGACTTTAACCCCCACAGCCACAAAAAGGGTACAGGAGAGCACAGCCACCTAACTACCAAAGAGAATAAGCAAAAAGCAGGATAAAACCCATGAACAGACAGTTTGAAAAACCAACTAGAAAACAAAGCACTCCCCAGCACACCCAATATTCCACCACAAGGGACCACATTAGACAGAGCACAGCCTCCCATAATCGTATACACAATATGTTGATTCTCTCTCCCAAGTGACACCTCAGACTGTCTCTTCTCAGCCAGAGCCCCCACTCATCTGCCCCAACCTCATAACAAATCAAGCGATCTATGATATAAAACCAGTAACATGTGAACGTATGCACGGAATTCCATCAGAGATACCTAGATAACAAAGACGAATCATATTATTTACTCCATCCAAGTAAATATATGCAAGGCATCACCAACGACAACGAAAGAAACCACGCAAATGCACGACAAGCGCAAATGCGTAAAATAAAAACTAAGAACATTAGAGGCCGACATAATAAAAGACCAATAGTTCAAAACACGCAAATGCGTTAGCTCAGACGTCCGAGCTCAATAAGATTTGGATTATATAAACAAGGGTACCTATGTAGATTACACCAGACGAGGTCTCTTGGATGAACCAACTTCCACAGAGGACTCTGATTTGCGTGTAAGGCCTCGACCTTTGACTTGATTGGTGCATGCGAGATTATTGGCCATGGTCTCTCCAACAACAAAAACTAGAGCGCTGTGTGGTCCATAAGGCTGATCACGGAGTTGACGGAGGAGATGAGAGTGATAGTTGATGATTTCGGATGAAGTCAGGACTCTCCACAACATCCCATACTTGGGGGACGTGTAGATGTTTATTCCATGAGCTGTCGCCAGACCCATGCGAACAAGGTTGAAGGGTTTGATCCCCTTAGCACCTGGAGAACTGATGAGAGAAGTGTGACATGTATTCGAACGGGATCATACCGTGCTTCGATGTCCATGGTGCCCCCATATTTCCCTGGTGTTCATTCATGTAGATGCGTAGAGGAGACGTGGGCTCATACATAGCAATGATGAAGGTGGACATCATCGTCACGAAATGATGAGAGGACGTGAAACCTTTGCGGCCAGGGGGAGGTGGACACCAGGGTGAGGAACGGACAGCGTGGGTGATGGCTTCCGGTGTTGTGACAGACCGAAGGTGTGATGGGGTAGAATCGTGTAGAATATTTGGAAGAACGGCAGCAAAGATGATCGCGACGATGAGAGCTGTCTGATGCACTGGTCTGGACCCGTCGTAGTTGTCTCTCACCCATTCATATGTTTTGGTAACATAGGAGTCCGAATTAGGCAGTGAAATCAACTGTAGGGACCATTCAATCGGGAGAGTAGAGCGGTCGAGCATCCGGTGGAGTTCCTGGATTGACAGATCGTTCACACTCCAAGGTGCGCGACAATCTTTCTCTGAGGCAATGGTCGAGCTCTGAGTTGCATCAGCTATGCGTCTTTGAGAGGGACCGACTATCAGTGGTTCGGAGGCTCCATGGGGATGACGAGAACCTAGATTGACCCAGGAGTCATAAACAACAGTGGAAGGAGGGCGCCCAGGTCCAGGAGTGGGGTTGCGCGACCAGGGGACATTCATTACGTGTCGTTTGTTCAATACACGCACCAGCAAGTCGAGGACGTTTGCTTCGGAATCCATGTTTGTGATGCCAAGCTGACACTTTGCCTCGCTGAGTGCAACACGCATGACCGGAAGAGCACCACCACCAGATATGAATGGTGCGCAAGGGTGAGCTGCTCCAGATGCGGAGGCAGAGATCATTTCTCTAGCAAACCATTGAATGGATTTGGGTGAGTGAACTGACTTGGGGAGTCCATCTATAAGATTGCGAGGGTCTGAGACGACTGCCCGTACAAGATGCGTATGCGCCTGGCACTCATAGCCAAGAATTTTGTCTTTGATGTTAGACCATGCCTCCAGTGCCTGAGTGCGCTCCAAGCGGATAGCAACTTCATGATCATCGGCATCAGGACCCTGACCAACATCTCCAAGTGAGGCATTCACACCAGATTGTACAAGTGTGTGCACGTCCGTCTCATAAACTCGGACTGCGAGAGTGATGATATATAGGGCCAGACGGGTGGAGCGATCTGTAATGTGGCTTTCGAACGTGTCTGGCAGGTTGCAGATGCCGTGCTTGACATGGAAGATGGCATGATACGCCTATCAACATGTTGAACATTTGATTGCATAAATGACCTACACTCGGACTTACGTTGAAATGTGGGATACCAAAGTTCAGTAGCATGGAACGCCTTGAGCAAACCTCAGGATATGCTGTGCGTGTCGAGACTGGCCACTCGCTGCGACGGACTCGTAAAGTCAGGTGTTCGCTAGTCTCCAGAGAGACAATGGGTGACACGCAGGGCATGCCATCTGACATGCAGGACAACGACAGCCACAAAGGGTCCATCAACCCTTTTGAGAGAACCTTTGGATTTCCGGTGTGCGAGAAGTTCAGCGTGCGTTCCAGAGCTGCTGTAAGCTCAACACAGTAAGGGGGGACAGGTATTCCGTTCTCCAGATTCAACTGATGCATGCTCCATAATACCCGAAGCGCAGTGCAAAGTCCAAATGTTGTCCATTCGACAATGGAAGGTAACACCTGTGCAGGATTTTTACTCAGCGGCATGACACATGCGAAAAATGTCACGTACGTCCTGCCTAAATACTACCACATGTCTCTTGATTACCTGCAACACCGTCGGATGACTGGTCATGCGCAACAATGGGTGAATGATATTTTTAAAGATATACCTTGTGCATCATCAGCGGGACACCCCAATAACATTAGTTGTGGCCTCACCTTCCAGTGCGTTCTGCTCTCCTCAGCCTCCCAACCCGAATTGTGAACACGTTTTCTACTCTGAGCGACTGATCGAAGTCGGCTCCGATGATCTTCTCGTGGTATCGGTCAAATGGAAGAGCAATGTCGCAAAGTCTCCTGAGATCGTGTGCTTTGTTCAAATTTGCTTGACCTGATACATGAGTACCCAGAAATGCTGCAGTCATCATTCCTCGTTGCACATCATGAAATCGTGATCTTGCACGAATCCGATGGACGTAGGCATTGTATCCCTGAGATGATACAGGCGAGATGACACGAGTGACGTGAGCCTGCGTGGATGCATCAAGATCTATGTCATCGTCATCATCATCATCGTCATCGTCGTCCACAGCAAGCCGATCATTGATACTGCGGACCAAAGGTAGGAAGCAGTTCATTACACCATTGGCCTGGAACTGCCCTATGTTCCCAAGGCATCCGATCGGATAGAGAAAGTGAGCCATACTATCGATCCCTAAGTCACTGTCACCGCCACCATCGAAAAGTCTGTCCTCGAAGACCTCATGGAGATTCCGGAGTTGGAAGAGCATGCCCGCGGTAGATATACCATCGTCGATCAAGGCATGTCTCCGAGGTATCCGGTGACCACGCCAGTCATATACGTTCATCTCGTGGCCATTGTCGTCAAGTAATGGGTAATCTCGCAGGTTGACAAGCTGTTTGTCGTCTTCTGATGGCGAATCATAGATCCCCTCCACATTGTCTCGCATGATCGCGCCCACGTCGACGTCTTCCCACCCAGTTACAGGCACGCATCTTATGAACAGTCAGTCAGAAAATACATGGATTCAAATGACACTCACTTGACATGAGTCGCCAATGCAACGACCATGGTACGGACGCATTTATATCTATGCAGCCTATTCCAATGGTTGGCTTCCTCGTCAATGCGGTCGAACCGACAGATCTCCTGGTTCTGTCCATAACGCACAGCAATCATGATTGGGACGTTGTCTCGAAGGTACCCGTCGCCCAACCACCTCTCCGGTGCTTCACTTGCGAAGTCTTCATAACGTGCGACCATTCTGGTGTGCAGATCCTTGACTTCTCTGTATGTGAGCTCGTGGATCTCTCTGTCGATGAGTTCATGGCCACTAAAAAGATGCGGTACGTCAGATCACTGTTTCCATTTCCACGCATTCATCAGGGAAATTTTCATGGTTTGACATAGCCATATAATACTTTATCAAGTTCACCAACACTGATCTTTAAAATCATTATGACTGTCCAATAGATCAATGTATCTATTGACTGGGAGCGTTGGTATTGTGTGCAATTGAGTAGCTTTGTCACTATCACTGATAAGTTATACTATTATGACACCAATGATACTATATGTCAGGAAGGATGGTATTTGATAATACTGATCATTATTCTATTTTATGACAAACTTGCTTATCCTGGTCCCACTGACAATCAGTACCAATGTTGCATACACTGAAAATTGTCATTCACACTGATTTCACTGACAACCACTACCATGATTGTACAAGCTTACATTCACTATTCTCCCTGATCTCACTGACAATCAGTACCCCCATTGTATGTACTTGCAACTGTTATCTACACTGATCTCACTGACAATCAGTACCCCCACTGTATGTACTTGCAACTGTTATCCACACTGATCTCACTGACAATCAGTACCCCCATTGTATGTACTTGCAACTGTTATCCACACTGATCTCACTGACAATCAGTACCCCCATTGTATGTACTTGCAACTGTTATCCACACTGATCTCACTGACAATCAGTACCCCCATTGTATGTACTTGCAACTGTTATCCACACTGATCTCACTGACAATCAGTACCCCCATTGTATGTACTTGCAACTGTTATCCACACTGATCTCACTGACAATCAGTACCCCCACTGTATGTACTTGCAACTGTTATCCACACTGATCTCACTGACAATCAGTACCCCCATTGTATGTACTTGCAACTGTTATCCACACTGATCTCACTGACAATCAGTACCCCCATTGTATGTACTTGCAACTGTTATCCACACTGATCTCACTGACAATCAGTACCCCCATTGTATGTACTTGCAACTGTTATCCACACTGATCTCACTGACAATCAGTACCCCCATTGTATGTACTTGCAACTGTTATCCACACTGATCTCACTGACAATCAGTACCCCCATTGTATGTACTTGCAACTGTTATCCACACTGATCTCACTGACAATCAGTACCCCCACTGTATGTACTTGCAACTGTTATCCACACTGATCTCACTGACAATCAGTACCCCCATTGTATGTACTTGCAACTGTTATCCACACTGATCTCACTGACAATCAGTACCCCCATTGTATGTACTTGCAACTGTTATCCACACTGATCTCACTGACAATCAGTACCCCCACTGTATGTACTTGCAACTGTTATCCACACTGATCTCACTGACAATCAGTACCCCCATTGTATGTACTTGCAACTGTTATCCACAGTGATCTCACTGACAATCAGTACCCCCATTGTATGTACTTGCAACTGTTATCCACACTGATCTCACTGACAATCAGTACCCCCATTGTATGTACTTGCAACTGTTATCCACACTGATCTCACTGACAATCAGTACCCCCACTGTATGTACTTGCAACTGTTATCCACACTGATCTCACTGACAATCAGTACCCCCATTGTATGTACTTGCAACTGTTATCTACACTGATCTCACTGACAATCAGTACCCCCACTGTATGTACTTGCAACTGTTATCCACACTGATCTCACTGACAATCAGTACCCCCATTGTATGTACTTGCAACTGTTATCCACAGTGATCTCACTGACAATCAGTACCCCCATTGTATGTACTTGCAACTGTTATCCACAGTGATCTCACTGACAATCAGTACCCCCATTGTATGTACTTGCAACTGTTATCCCCACTGATCTCACTGACAATCAGTACCCCCATTGTATGTACTTGCAACTGTTATCCACAGTGATCTCACTGACAATCAGTACCCCCATTGTATGTACTTGCAACTGTTATCCACAGTGATCTCACTGACAATCAGTACCCCCATTGTATGTACTTGCAACTGTTATCCACACTGATCTCACTGACAATCAGTACCCCCATTGTATGTACTTACCATCATCATTCACCCTGGTCTAATTGACAGCCAGTACCACAAGAAACTATCCATACCAATAGGAAATCTCATAGCAAAAACTGGTATCGAGGTTAAAGACAGAGACAGTCTAGATATGTTTATGCTAATGATGCGAAGGTAATGGAGATCACGACACTGGACAAACTCGCATGCAACAGTTATTCATCTTCAGCGACAGCTGCATTAGCCTTAAGCTCGGCCCGTTTCTGGCGGATTCTAGCCAATGCACTGTTCTTCGAAGGTAAGCGCTCGCTTTCAGTAGACAACGGAAAAATCTGTCTATGGACTCTTCAATGTTATACCAAAAATATCCACGAACACGTACCGGTTCCACCATCCTATCAGTAACTCTACCTCATCTATTTCATCGGGATCCTCGAGAAGTTCCATGATACTATTATAAAACCGCTCCGAGTCCGTCACTAGGTCAGTGCGAGAGAAGACTTGAGTAGACGTCAGTGCAAAACGAGCCTGTGTAAACATTCAGCTCTTTGTTTGTATATTTCGAACGTGTAACACTCACCTGCGTGGCACTATATGCGATTGATGCTTTAGTGACAGTCTGCATACCATGAATGCGGGCGTTGCCGGATCGCGTTGCTCTCGGCTCTTGATCGACAGAGCTCGGAGATGTGAATATATGTTTGTATGCCTGCATACAGTCCAGGTATGAGCCGCCAAACGAAAGAAGAGAAGCTTATAACTCGCCGAAACTAGAAGGGTACTTCGCAACAGGCCGTTCCATGGGTCTTCCGCATCGTAAGAATAGCCCGCATACAAAAAAAGCGGCCACTGGTCACCAGCAACCTGCAATTGACCGCTGCGCAACTTCGCCTTTATCCTACAATGCGTTATGCCTTTCCCGAGTATAGCAGACGAAAAACATACTCAATATTTTCCCATTCATAGCCCGCAGGACAAAGTAATGCACCGGTGCGTTCGTGATGGAATCCTCGCCCCGTCTTGACATTCCTGGGAATGTGTGGACTGAGAGTTTGGCCCTTGGGAGTAATCCAATCTATTATCGCGGCCTTCATACTCTTCGTGTCGTCAGCCCTAGCACCACTAGCGCCCTTTTGAATCTACTAAAGCGGTCAGATGACCACGAAGTAGGCAAATACGCATGTGCTTACCAACTCTGCTATGGTCATCACGTCTTCCTCGGAAGAGGACATCAGGCGGTCTTCAAGCTTCGGTACAATCTTCAACAATTCCCGAAAGGCGGAATACTCCCTCCTTTCGCTGGTTGCGTCGTCAACATGCATGCCCTGAAACGACTATTAAGGAAAGTACTTACTCTTGCGTTAGAGTCTCCAGTCCCCTCTCCTCTACTTCACTCATGAGGACTATTGCATTGGTTAGCAACGTTTGGACATTGCAAAAGGCATGCACGGCACGACCGAAGTGGCGGCCATGGTGCACCAGCGGGTCTTGTACACTTCTGTATGGCAATCAGTATGGTAAGACCGAGGTTATTGGCAACATACGGGCGTTTTCTAGGCCCCAATTGCAGCGCGTTCGATCGTGAACGTTTCGTTCCACGGGACGTGGCATCTTGGTCCGAATCGAAGTGCCCATCGTAACGAGGCATGACGAAATGCGAGAGCTGCACAAGGAAGGAAGAGGACCAGAGAGAGCACAAGTAGGCTGAGTGGTGAAGCGGTTGGACTGCCCTTTTGTACCCTTACCGCAGCGTGACAGGAATTACAAGATTGTTGCATGTCACAGTTTGCCGTAACGTCGGCTCAGATGGGAATCCCTCATAACGCTCACAGCGCGTGACATAGATCAGAATAGCGAGAAATGCTACATGTCCGCCTCAGATCACCCAAATCACAAGATGCATGAAGGTATCGAAACTTACATCTTTTTTTGGCTAACAGGTTTATCTTGCTGCCCAGCCGCCGGCCAATCAAATAAAACCATCAATATCTATATCAACACGCTGGAAGAAACCCATAGCAACATCTCCATTGTCCTAGAAAGCAGTGAGTTCACAGTGACCGTAATCGCAACATACTTCAGCCAAAAGCAGACGGAAAAAGGACATCGCATATCTCTGCAAAACGACCAAGAAGTCTGAGTTGTGAACGACTTGAAGACGACGTGGGTGCCCCGTCACCATCAACGCGGGCCCAGGGTGTTCCACGAACAACGGCCAACGCAGAAGTTCAAACGGATGCAGCATGGGATATAACTCCACATCTGCATAAACTACTGTGTATTCAGGTACATGAAGCCCTCGAGAAGCTGAAAAAGCTGACAAGTAACATTCGAGAAGCCACGGGGCCGAAGGACCTGGGGAAGCAGACAGTAGACGAGGGAAAATGCCAGAGATGTGAAGAATGGGAAAGGCTGTGGACGGATATGAATGTTGACGATGCGTAGCGTAGGTTAGATGGTAGAAAACATAGCCTTGCAAAGGACACATTATTGCTCGTCCCGAATTCATCGATGTTCTTGTCGTCGGTGGCATCGGCTGCGACTATCTGGGGCGAACCTCGAGTGGAAGTGGTAGACTAGGAGGTGGAGCTGAGACGAAGATCGTGAACCCGCCGCCAAAACCGGATCGCGGTGTACTGGGACGAGAGCCTGAGCTGGCATCGCTCGAAGTATGTGGTGTCGTGCTTCCCGGCGCATGTTGTTGGCGGAAGGGGCAATCGGAGTTTCTTCCGCTGGTGCTTATCATCCACGTCGAATCCAAAAGAATTTCGGGAGAGGGGAACGGCAGCAGAAGTTCCAGGTAATCTATGATTGGCCATGACATCCTCCATCCATTCCTGCAGCACTGGAGAATGTGATTCAAAACTGACCCACGAAGGACTACAACCTCAGATCTGACCCAAGGAACCAGTATCGCAGACGCTCACCCACAGGCTGTTCCTCTGGCATTACAAGATCGGGGACTGTTTGGGCTTGAACTAAAGGGTCCTACGTGGACATCGCCTAGACACAGATTCGAGTGAGTACAAGCTGCTGTAACTTCTCGAGTCATTTCTTACCCGCAACATCCCTTCTCGCGAGGTAGGTTCGTCGTATCACTTGAGTTCACTAACCGGCTATTTGGCGGTATAGAATTGCTTTTAACGGACTCTATGGTCAGGCTGAGAGTGTCGACCATAAAATGCATTGATATGAAGCTTGACACAGCAGTTGGTCCGTGGTTAACTGGTTGCTCAGTCGGGTATCGGTCGATACCATCGATAGCCGGAAACGGCCGACAGTCCAGCAAACAGTTAGCATTACATAATAACTCATTCGAGCCCACTGAGCTCAGTGGAAACGAGTAATCATGGCCAGTGATCGGATTGTAGAACACTCGTTACCATTATGAGTTATATTCACAAGATGACTCGCTCGTTGCTACACTGATACAACAAAGACGCAAGGACACGCTGATAAAAGTAAAAGGAACGCGCTATCTGCAAATCAACCAGATTTCAAGTCGAATCCCGTCAAGGTGGTGAAAAGAAAAGATGCTGGCAAGCAAGTGAACGCCTGCAAAGAACTCGTATTGCCTTCTCAGTAGTCACTGGGAGACTTGCAGCTTTTTCAGAAAACAACAATCAGCATCACGATAATATGCTAGAGCTCGAGGGGGAACTTACTAGTGGTTCACGAGATAGACAAAAATCGCGCAAGGACAAACTAGCCATCGCTGCCATGTACTTCCCTTTCACGGTTTTCGGCTTCTCGATGACAAAGTGCGCCTTCATGAGTCGTTCTACCTCTGCATCACCAAGATATCGACGCAGAGCAGTTTCACAGTCCTCGCAAGTGACCTCGATGTCTGCTAATGCTGCAAGGAAAACTTGCTTCTTCTGTAGCACCTCTATAAACTTCTTAACCGTGCCCCCTACATCAGGTGTGGGAATAAGATACGGCAACACCTAGGCGAGTTAAGCAATTCAGAATCTCGACATTATCATAAAACCTACCATGTATTTGCCTGCCTCTCTCACCGCTTTCTGGTATTCAGAAAACTCGTTCGTGTCTTCAAGCCCAGATTTCTCTTGATTCTCAGAGATAGTGAATTTCTCTTTCTCTTCCCCTCCATGGGGTCGGGGAACAACGTTTACTTGAGGCAATCCATAGACCCCATTCCAGTGGTGAGAATGCATGCGCACTCGAGGTTGGGCATTAGGAATGGGTGACTCTGATTCCTTCAGCGCTAGATGAGTTCCTTTGAACATGGTGTTTGATGAAGAATTCAAGGGGGTCAATTGACAAAGTTGTGACTGTCACAGTTTCTCACAAGTGAAACCAATAACTTTTAATTACATAACCCGCTAATTATGGACTTTCCAACACTGCCCACTGAGTGAGACGTGAGACGTGAAGTTTGAAGCTTGAAGCCTTGAGCGCGCAGTCTGAGAGATAAGAAATAACATACAGTAGTGGCAATTTCCGAGTGCCGTGCAATTCACCTTGCCCCGCTTAGCATCAAGAAGAAGGCAATTGCCAAGCACACCTGAAGCAGAGTTGACTCTGCGAGCTTAAGGAGAATCGACACAATGGTCGTGGGTTACGCATTCCTACAGAAAGTCCAAACGTGAACTCTAGTAATCCGATACGTCCTCACCGCGCCAATTAGAACCATACATCTCGTACATCGCAGCGAGTTCATCATCTGATGCGGCGTCTACTTCCGAATCACTACTTTGAGCCTCTGCACCAATTCCCCATTCAAGTGCATCCCGGTCAGTCAGCGAGAATTCAGCAGATAGATCAGATGCGTCCAAGTCAATCTGAGTTCTTGAAGTACTTGCACCAGAAGGAGTTTTGTCGAATCCATTTTTATCCACTGGGCGTTCTTGGTGCAAATCGCGCTCTGATTTCGAGTCACGTTGTGCAGGTGAACGAACATGTGAATACGTATGACCAACACCGAGGCCCCAGTGGTATCGAAGCAGCATATCACGATCTGCAAACCTTTGAATGATGGTGAGTGAAGAACTTTACTCGGACTACTTTAAATTTCACTCAACCTATTGATATAGTAATAGTTCCAGTCGTCAGAGTCTTTGGCGACGGGTGATAAGGAAGTGTGGTCGGAGTGGGACCTCCCTTTCGCGAAGGCTGGTATGAGATGACAACCCCGTAAGATACTTGCCGGGTCGATAAAATCAAATGCGCCGCGATCATTCATGGGAGGGAATCGCAGAACGTCAAGCCTGCAAGAGCCATCTCCAGGATTAGGTGCGACTTGCTCGAACCATCGGACATGTAAGAAGTCGAGTCGGCGAGGGAGGTAATTGCTAAATCCCGGCCCAATATACTGGACATTTGCATGATAAATGCCGATGATGCGAGCATAACAGAAGCGATGGCGACGTTCGTATGCGTCCTCCGATTTGTCCGCATTTTCTGGGGTCGCCAGCATCATAACGTCACGATGGTCAGTAGTCGGGTTGAAAATATCCTGCCCACGTTTGACATCATAGGTCGTGTAATTCACCCGGAGAACGCAATGCTGGTATATACGATTACCTTTAAATAGTAGATGGTCAGCAGCTGCCTCCGACGTGCTATAGCTAGCTTCAAGGCCCCATAGTGGCTGCGACGAAGTTGGCTCGGAGGCCAGCGCATGCATTTCTCTGACGCGAGGAAGGAGGTGGTTCTTCAATTTCGGAACGAAGTCCTAATAGCTCTGCTCCATCATTGCTGATGCGGAAAATCAGAATAAGTACCTACCTGCAGAGCAGGGTCGCCAGAGTGTTTCCTAATGAAGTCGGCGATGTCTATGGGTCTGTGTTGAGATTTTCCAACATTGTAGCGTTCCTCCGGCTTATCGGGCACAGGTTCGAATGGACCCCTGGTTGCTTTAAATGAATCACGGATCTTCCGGATTCTTGCCTGCCGACGCTCAATACGAGCCAGTTGCCGAACGAAGTCTTTTCGATTTGTGCGAACGAACCTTCCCTTCCCGACTCGGTGCTCTCGCTCACCCTAATACCGAGTTAGAATTCGCTAAGTATAAGTGAAAGCTGTAAGACCTACGGACTGCGTTGAGTAAGAATCTGATGTTCCAAACATCCTGATGGTAGTCGTGTAATCACCGAGTGCATGAAGCTTGTAAGTACGAAGGTTAAGAGTATTTGATCGCAAGTCCGTCGTCGTAGATTTGGAAGGTGCTCTACCCGATGCAGCAGATGAGCGACGTAAGGGCTCACGACGCTGGAGCGATTGAACTTCACGTTTGAGTGGCTTCGTGGAGAATGCTGGGCACGTCTCAGCCTGGAACACGCGAATGAGATTTCCAACCAATTGCGTGAGGTCGTCCATCACGCTAAGCGTTTCATCAGTATGCATCCGGAGCTTTGCGAACCCATGCCAATGGCAGAGTGTGTAGAGAAGTTCGAGGACAGTCGAATTGTGGGGTTCGGGCAGTAAACCTTCAAATACAGGAAGTGCACACTGCAAATTGGTTAGATGAATGTGACCTAGCACAAGGAACCAAACGCCACGGACCTGAAGAAGGTCTTCGAAGTGGTGAGCGGTCATCCTCCTCATTTCCGAGGAATTTTTTGAAAAGCGCCGGATAGTATCCCGCCCAAATGTTGGAACCTGCCGATATCTATAAATCAAGTGTCAGCCGCCACAGCTGGGAAGTATTTCTGGTAATACTTCACCTCCGATCAAGCTCATGCAGCTGACTTTCCTTCAGACTATCCAGAATGCGTAAGAGGTGGGTAAAAATGGCTTTCCATACACCAAGTTCAAATTCATGCAGTAAGTCAACTACGAGCATGAGAAAGAAATTGAAGCCCAAAGCACAGAGCCGATCTGAAAAGGCATTCTTCAAACTTGGGAATGAGTATGCTGCATTGCATCAAATGAGGCGTTCGATGCACTCACTGACGCGGGGACGAGAGACTCGTCTCGAAGAAGGGCTTCAACTTGCGGGGTGTTGACAGCATAGTTGCCCTCGTAGATAAGCTCCCTTGCCTCATTGACCCTTTTCTGCCTGGCAAAATCATCAACACGAGAGAGTCGTTGCCGCTGCAACATATCCTGCCGTGTGCCCATATTAGGCACTTCCGTCATGGGTATTGTGCACCTAGGACATGGGCATACACCAAGGTTGCGAATGGATGCTATCAAAACCCTAGTATTGATAGATCGAAACCGGTCAGCATATGTTAGAATGGTGGCGAGACACAAATCATACTTCTCAGGATAATCGGCAGAATACGTGAATATTCGGGGGTAGAACCGCCGCTTGATGCCATCACAACACATTATAGCCATCCCGTGTTTGTATGCTTCGATGAAATCATCATCAAGCAATTTTTTCCACTGCTCATGAAAAAACTCCCTGTTGCAGTGCGTCAAAAGGACTTCGCCAGGGTATTTTCCTCCGAACTGTTCTGTCAAGAAGTCCTTGAACTCGTCAGGGAGCTAGTAAAAAAAGAGGTTATCTTTGAGCCAACCAACTGCCCAGTGTACTTACCACTTGAAAATATGCCGCGTGAGAACATGAATGATTCGATGGCTGGCACCTTCGATACTTAGACTCGTTCCCAAAAAATACGTAGAGCGGCCACAGTTTAGCAGAGCCAAACTGTGTCAGCTGGGTCGAGTCCGACCAGAACATGAGCGCTGCAACGACACGAGGAAGACTGCACCCAAGTGTTGGGGGAGAGTCTTGCAGCTCTTGATGCGCTTCAAGAAACGCAGTGGACGTAAATAATTCGCCATAAACCTTCATGTCACGATCCTTGTGAGTTGGCTGCCACCGCAGTTCATACGGTACAAAGTGGAAATGTGACGCATGTGCCGGATTTGTGACCTTTTCTCGGATGATCGAAGTAAGCGAACGATGGTAAAATCCACCGACAGCATAGTTCTTCGGGCCAGGGTCCTTCGCACGACTGTGAAATGGAACTGATATTGTGACCGATGAACACGTCCATCCGTGATCCTCCTCGAGCCACTCCGGCCGATCACCATCGAATTGGTTGTGACCGAGTTGGTCATCGATGGCATCCCACGAGGTGTGAGTCACAGCAGCCGGTGAAAATGAAGCGTCCCCGACGATGTCAATCAACTGCTTGAAGGACTCCCGAGACTTGTGAGCACCTTGATTCCAATACCAGTCGCCGAGGCGCATCGCACTCTCGTTTGGGTAAGGCAGGTACGCGTTCGCAGATGGTTCGTCTGAAACCCCAGGACTGAGGCTAACCACGTTCCGTGAGCACGTATTAACGACTGAGTAAGGATCGTCTGGATCGTGACTCGGGAGTGCGTCAGTGTTGTAAACACGGAATAAGCCAAATTTGTTGATCTGCGACTTGAATGTCTTGCGCGACGAGGAGCAGAGAGGGGAAGCAGATTTCTCTGCATGACCTAGTGGTGTATCACAGGACGAGGTCACGTCCGCTTGTGGTGCTGATGATATTGAAGAATTGGGCAGGAAGCTGGTAGGGGGAAGTGGCAATGGCGGCTCTGGAAGCATGTCCCGAAAGCGCAAAGGCAGCCGGCGATTGGCACGCCGAGTCCTTCTCTGAGCTAAGGGTAAATCGTCGTCCTGCGACGGCTCATTCTGTAAATCTGAATCCATCTAGCATTGGCTCTGTCAATTACTTGACTAGAGTACTAGAGTTCCGAACACATGCCTGCTGCAAAGCGGACTCGGTAGGCTGCACCTCACGGGTTTCATGCGCGCGACCTGCATTAGAAGTGCTGGAAAGCCCTATGCCAGTATCATTCGCTTCGGAAATTGCATGAGCACTTGGAACTCTAGCTTTTTTGCTTCGATAGGCTTGTTTCACTTTCTCGAGGGCACTGGCAAGTCGCTTTCTGCCTTTGCAGCATCCTTTCTCGTGACGCGTGAAGGCGCCTAGGTCGCTGAAGACTCGACCGCAAACACAATTTTGTGAGAAGGTAGCTTCCACCATGGCTGTGCAGTAGCAAACTAGATCAGGTAAGATACGGCGATGATGTGAACGGCTCATACCTAGGTGGTGAGGAGTTGGTAGTTCGAGCAGCTGTTTTGAGCTCGCCCATGTGTCACGTGATCTGGTCACAGTCAAAATCGTGACATGACCCGGCAAAGAATAAACTACTCACTGCGTTGCTAACCACACCACGAAGACACTGAGACACTGAGAAGACTCATAAGTTTGGTACGAGTTGCTGTTACCGTTACCAGGTCCTGTTCTACTCATGTCAGATGTGATCCCAGACGACAAAATACCGAGAGAAGAAACCTCTGTGAGCCCATAGTTCCACTTGGCACAGCCCACAGCTTGAAGCAGCACGAGTCGAAGAGCAGGGGGTCAAGAAAGACAGCATCAAGTACTAGTGAGAGGGGGAGAACGAGTACACATATAGGGTGCAGAAATGTTCGTGAGTTGGTCCAAGGTTTTGTGTGGCGAGGGGACGAACCTGTGTCTACGACACACAGCTAGGACTGCAATGACTTGTGTATGCGCCGCTACAAGTCCGAATACAAGAGTGAGTCCATGACAGCGGTGTGCCTTGCGGTTGCTATTCCGGAACTCCATCGAGGTGATGCGAAGAGATAGCTGGTGGGTAGTTGGAAGGCGAGGAGGATGGCATACTGTAGTAGGCAGGCAGATCTGTTAGAATTGTTCGATATGCGTATACAACGTACCTTATGCTTGTCACGGTGTGCATGGTGAACGGGAGAGCCTAGAAACGAAGGGAAAAAATTGCTAAGTCCATCAATTTTTCCGACGGGTAGCAGAGGCACTTTTCAGATAGTAGTAGGGTTGGACTACGAAGGATGTGTCCGTGCATAGTCGGGGTGGGGTAAGGTGCGATGTGCAGGCCCACTTCGGGTCGGATTACGGTGCGCCGTGTATAATTCACGTCAGCTTACAGCTGTGTGCGAAAGCATTGGCAATCACAAAATATTTCCATGGCGTGGGTAAACAACTCCCGAAAAGGAAATGTAGGAAAGTGAGTAGTAGAGTATGCTAATAGCACTACCGTTCGACCCTCGCCTCGTCATTCCAGTACAGCACTCCTCCATGCCAACAAGGTAATTCGATGGTCATTTTTTAACACGATCGGATTATGCTACGAATATTGATTATTCACTTTGACGGGTCGGGTTTTGCTACAAATGTTGCCTATTAGACCTCCGAGGTCGGATTATTTCAGTCTAGACCGTTGGATTATTCCTCCTCCAAAAATCTCGTTTCTGCAATTAATGATTCTCGATGAATACATGAATGACTGCGAGGGCAAAAGCATTGTCTGTAAGTATAAGGAAAAAAAAAAAGACGCTCAGTACAGCGCCGCTCTGTACAGACATACTGTAGCGCCAGGCGGGGAGTAAACACTGTCTAAAACCGCGATCAACGTGAGCTGTTTTGTAAATGTAATATCGAAGAATCTGTGACGGTCAAGCTGATCCAGTTTAGAAGAGTAGTTCGGGCAGTTTCGTGTGTCGCTGGAGGAAGTTCGTTGTTCGTCGCGTTCAGGATGCTATAAAAATAGTCGTTGATTTGGTGTTGGAATTGAGAGACCCGTTGAACACGCCGAGAATCCAGGACTGTGTGACTGAACCAGTAGATGTCGAAAATGAGCTCCTGTAGTTCAACGATAACCTGGAAACTTGAGACACGAAGAACGACACGAATAATAAACTCACCCATGCAAGCACAAATGAAAACTTCTCCAGAACGAACCCAATAACCGGGCTAACTGTGGTGGCATTGCCGCGAGAAACGACCTCCATTACACCTACCCAGCCGATCGAATCCGGTCTTACCAAGGCATGGAATAATAGATTGTGGATGGATTCATTGGAGAACCACCTCATCCTCTGCTCACCAGGAACCATGTGGTGGAACAACGGATAGCCGATGGTTGGTTGAAACGTCGTCAGATACTCGAGGTAATGCCTATCGTCTGGATGGAGGTCAAGACCGGAGACGAGAGGGAACGTAGGAAACGTAGAGGGCGTGGTCTGGAGCGGCGGTTGTAGATATAGAAGGCGGTCAATCGCATGCCAAACATGCACCAGGTATGGCTCAGCAACGTTTTCAAGCTTGATAGCTCAAATATTCAGTATATACAAAACATCCGTGTCGACATTAAATATACCTCCTCGAAAAAAAGTTGACGGAACGTTGAGTCCATCATGGAAGATCGAAACGCCAACGTATGGGCAGCAACAAAGAGACCGTCAACTGCACTAACCGAGTCAGTACGATCCAGATGAATTTGGAAACCCGGATGTACTTTCCTTCTATTGGCTGCCAAGCTGGATCGTTGCGTCCCCGGCGATGATAGTAAAGTACGTGGTGGACGACTTCCACGATTGTACGAGTATCGACTTTGAAGTTGGCGTCCACCAGTGACTGTAACCTGATTCTGCCGATGAGAATACGGTGATGTATGGTCAGTATGCAGTCCATCGCGAAGAGCCACCAGTCGGGTGCTCTTTCGCGTAATAATTGGAAGAACCGCGCTATGTAGAGGGGGAAGATCAAACCGTGGTATCAGATTATAGTCGAGGCTTACCTTGCATGATGAAGTGCCGAAGTGCAGCAGCAACTTGACAGTCGTTTCCCGCCGCGGCAGGAAATATATCGGGTCCGTGGTACTCTGGATCGTATACGGTCTCACTCGCTGCAATGGAACTGGTACCATCGTCATCGTATAAATGGACAGCGGTGGGAGTGGCATCATCAAGCTGCGAACGAGACGGCGACGATTCCGATACAATAGGACTTGGTAGCGTGGAAATAATCTTGTCGAGGTTGAGATCTACAGTATATGGACTCAGGACTAGTCATAAATGCGTTGTGAACTCCGTTACTTCCCTGGTGGATCCGAGAAGTCGCCAACCGATCGAAAGATCACGCCCAGAAGGGCCTGCGATAGCCTACTAGGTGGTCTCGCGGGGGAGGATGGAAGGGATCGCTCATCGTTCATCTCTAAGACCAGCGCGCGAACGGGAAGCAGTTTGCAAGGACACGGTGACAGTAAATGTGTGACGAGCAGCCAAATTAAGAAACGCGAGTTACCTTGTTGAAAAGCAAGGTTTCTCCGCACCATAACTGCGTGGGAACCGGTGCTTCGTTTCGTACATCGTAGGTTCGCCACTTTCGCATTTCGCGCCTGTGCATTTTGCATTCCGTACATTCAAATTTTTGTACTTGGTACTTATGTATCTTTGCCTTCAATCCCTAAGCATTTCGTTCAAGGCACGGGTGTGCCTACGGCCCACATCCAAACCTGCCTTGAACTTGACTCTGATGCAATCACGACAAATAATTCGCCGGTAAGAAACCTAAGAGTAAAGGAGACCATTACTCGGAAGTTGTCCCTCCTTCCGCACAATGCAGTTCAATCACCTCCTCTGAGTCGTGCATGTCAGCTCGTTTCTGGAACCTCGTCCGAAGGTCGTAAGCGGAACTGTGGAGAGAGGACGTCACGATCTGGATGCCAGGGCAGACAGAGCTCTAGTGCTGCACGTATGAACGTCACGGCTTCTTCCAGGTCAGGACTGCTTCTACTTTGCCAAATCTCTCTCAGGCAGCGACCAGGGATGAAACCGGCAGGGGTGCCCAAAGGGACGTAGTAAAGCTGCATGGTGGGGCCCATTCGCCTTCTCTAAGTCGCGTAAGTCAGCTTGTTTCTCAGGACCACGGCCTAAGGTGGCAAGGGGGTCGTTGAGAGATGCGTCGCGATCTGGATGCCCGGGTGGACAGAGCTCTAGAAGTACCGAACGCGTGAGCGGCATGACTCCTCTCAAATTAGCAACTACCCCAAGAATGGTCACGCATGGTAGTTTCTCTCCAAAATCTCGTCCAAAAGTCGCAAGCGGGGTTTGCAGAGAGATACATGACGATCCGGATGCCCGGGTGGGCAGAGCTCTAGTGTTGTGCGGCCAAGAGTCACGTGTATTGAAGAACCGGAGGTGCTCGTGACCAATGGTTGGTGAACGTACATGAGAGAGAGGATAGGCGCCTACGACGCATGAAAAGTGCCCTATTTGAAACAGGTTACCGCATGATCAGTATGCAAGACTCACCCACTCTCGATGATAAAACGGGGACTCTTTGCCGTCGACATCACCTTTTCCTTAAGCATCGTGGTCAGCAACACATTTCCTAATAGTCCCTTGCTCACTCTTTAAGCACCGCCGTATGAGCTCTATCTCGTGTGGTAACAGTGCACTGCCGATCTCCGGCACGAACGATCGGTAAAATGCGTCTGTAGACGCTCCGCTGGTGTTGGTGCCGTGTAACTCGGGAAAAGTCGTAAGCGGAATCGAAGATGCTGATACCACCTTTCATGGATGCACCAAGTACCCTGACCAGAGATGGCATTTGGTCATTGAAGATGCTATGTGCCATATTCGCATCACAGGACCGACTGCCGCCGAAAAGGTCTGACGACGCCAGACAGCCGCCACCATAGGATTTACTGTTCAACGCGGGGGATCCTAGGTCACTCATGAGTCATCCCAGAGAGATCGTAGCGATTGCCTCCGAAATAACACACTCACGAGAGAACAAGTCTTCGTTTATTGCACGTTAGCCTCCAACGAGTTAGTCACGATCAGACGGTTGATGACCTCGGTACTGATCATTTCGGACATGACATGCCACAAGATGTTCTGAACTCGCACGGGACTCGCACCAGGGGGTAGTGGTTCGTTGCTGCCTGTGGTATCCGAGATGGCAGCTGCGAATATGATATCCAGATTTGCAGGTGGGGACTACTCAAGTTCCTACCAAAGTGAATACATAGTAGTTACAGATGTTATAAATGAGCGACGGCCGTAAGATAGAGAGCGAGAGGACGGAATGATCCGTGCCCAGTGGTCTCGGAACCTCGACGCTGGGGGACGTCTATTGCGTATCCAAAATCGTCTTCACTGTTGCGGATGTTACTCACCATTTTCTCCACCACCATTCACACCCGGTGTCCCTCTTCTAGGACCATTCCCAGGCGCCCCTGCAATGGTTCGTCCATTTCCCTGCATGCTCGGATTTCCCCCTGGGTGTGTCCTACCACGTGATGGGAGGACCCTAACGTAGTAATCCATGATGATGGCCATACTGTTCGCACTGAGGCGATACGTCTTGAGCATCGTACCCTTTCCGAAACGGTACTTGAGGTAGTTGGAGCACAGCAGTCCAGCGAGAGTAATCGACATATGGAGGGGAACGAGTGAGAAGATGATCAAATTTTGAGTATGCGTCTCTCGAAACGAAGGTAAGACGCCTCGCATTCGGGGCAAAATCTACCTAGCATAACACGTCTGCGAGACAGTAGCTAGAATGGTGAGTAACATCCGCAACAGTGAAGACGATTTTGGATATGCAATAGACATCCCCCAGCGTCGAGGTTCCGAGACCACTGGGCACGGATCTTCCTCTGAGCTGTGGGGTCATCGAGCACACCTAAATAATCAGATCGTACACATACGCGAAATTCGACGTGCGCCAAAGGGTTTGTTTCCAAATGCGGAGGCGCGTTGAAGAGTCTGAAAGTAGGGTAGCCCAGAATCTAGGGCACAGACAAGGAATATGCGAGTATGTAGTTTCGTCCCAAAGGGGCTCCTCGAAACCTAGCACAAAAGTTTAGAAGTATACCTCTCGAGACTTAACAGTTGGTAGAGTAGAGAATAGAGCACTTCGAGACTTCGAATCCGGCCTATGAGACAGCTCAACGATGGTGGATGAATTGTTTTTCCATCGTGTTCTACATGCGTCTTATGCACGGCGCGGGCTTAGTCAGCGCCCGGCATCTCCCGCCACTTCCCCTCTCGCACCTAAGTCCCTCTCGACTCCTCGACTCCTCGAGACTCCCCTCGAACCCTCTAAACCTCCCATCTCCGCTCTCGAACACCTTCCTATGACCCGTCGAACCCCTCCCGAACCTTTCCTACAGCTCTTCGAACCCTCGACTACTCTCTCGAAACTTCCCCTCGCCCTCGAACCCTCAAATACCTTATTTCTCGTAGTCGGGGCTTCGCCGCGCCTACATCCGATGGGGGTTTTAGATTACGACCGTCCTCGGTCGTCGTATCACGTTCCGCTTGGTCGAAGGTTCGCTCGAAGCTGGCACGAAGTTTCGAAGGTGGCTTCGAAGGTCTCGTAACGTGTTCGTAGCCCTGGGACAGGCTTCGTTACCCTTCGTTTCAGCTTGGACCACCGTGTAGGGATGTCGACTCGAGCCCGAGAGCCCCGTAGAGCCGTCGGGTCAACCTTCGAGGCTCGGGTGTTGCTTTCGAAGCTTCGAAGCGCCTCAGGTACCTATGGAAACTAGTCAGACTCTTAGATACACGCAAGAGGGAAAGAAAAGAATTGTTTCTAGTGTCTTCGTGAGTCGAATAGAACTTCTATTGTCGTTATCGAGCGCCATCCTCTCGTGCGTTTGGACCTGCGGGCAATCACTTCCAGATATAGCGTGATCGTTGATTTGTTTCACAGCCACATCTGTTCCCGCAAGACTGCACTCGACTCGTTCTCCCCCCCCCACTCTTCCCTCTCTCTCCCACTCTCTCCCGTGCACGATGGCCGCCCCAACGAGATCCCCAGCCCCAGCCCCCGTCGTCGCCCGTAGCCGACCCCGACCGCCCCGCGCTCTCCTCAGAGAGCTGTCAGCATCGATGGGGGTCGCCCCGGACAGCGAAGAAGGGCTGGCCGCCCTCCAGGTACGTTTTTCGTCCCCTCCTTTCCTTTCGTCTACTAACCACGCCTTTCTTCTCTTTTCTTGCAGGCCTTCATCCGTTCGTCGAGCACGTCCGCTCGCTCGACGACTCCCCCACCCCTTCAAGCTCCTACCTCCCCGCTGTCACCCCCCCGACGCGCCCGTGAGGACGCCGCACCCGGTACCACCGAGCGCCTACCCACTGAAAGCGCTACCGACCCCTTCGCACCCCGGGACGTCCTGATGGGTGAGGCGCCGACCTCCCCTGCTGACGACTCAACTTCCCGCGGTCCCCCTCCTTCACAAACCCCTTCCCGCCTCTCATCGACCTCCACTCTCACCCCGTCGACTTCCCCCGTTCGCGCCCCTGCTACCCACGAGACCACCCTCGAACACGATGAGAGGGTCGAACCTCGGGCTCCCGGCACTCCCCCCGTTTCGACTCCTGCCCGCTCGATCCCAGCCGACTCTCCTCTCGTTTCCCGCGCTCAACTGACCGATCCCCGATCTGGAGCGCGCCCCGACGCTGAAATGGAGTGGCGCATGTATGGGCCGAACTGCCGTCTCGAGCTCGTCTCGCGAATCGAAGGACGACGGATGCCCGGTCTACCCACCCGTCCCCTGTTCCACCTGTACCGAGGGGAAGGCCGTTTGTACCGGGGTGAATGGCATCAAGTGCGCTCGATGCAAAGGGCGGCACTCGGTGTGCTCCCTCTACGTAAGTCCCTCTCTCGTCTCTCTTCGGTTTACTTACCCCGCTTACCACTGCCCTTTACCAGCAAGACACGTTCGAAGGGCGAGCCCGCTCCAGGGCGCTCATCAAGGGCCGTAAGTTCGTCGAGAGCCAGCTCGAAGCCGGACCCTCGACTAAACCCGAGTCTGCGTCCACGGTCGTCACTCGATCGAAGAAGAGGGTCCGTGTGGAATCCCCAACCCCTTCCAGTTCTCCCGCTTCGAACGACTCCCCCGCTCCCTCGAGCTGCCACTCTTGCGTCGCCGTCGCATCCGCTTTTCGAGACGTCGTCGTGGCAGCTGCCAACGACTTCGTTCGAAGTCTCGAGAATCAAGGTTCGTCGTCGAAGGGTCAGGGTAAGCGCCGCGCGTGAATAGAAAGTTCTTGCTATCATCGATGCCTCCTTATTACTTGCACGTCCGTCGCGCGAAGCTTCAACAGCTTCGCTTTTCTTGTATCTACAAAGTTTCGTCAGTGCAATCGATCTGGTCTCCTCGCGATGTTACGAAGTGTGAATATGAATCAGAATTTTTTTTTTTTTTTTTTTTTTTTTTTTTTTTTTTTTTGATTTCATCGAAGGTCGGCGCCGTCTTCGAACGAAGATACGACACGCGTTTATATACGAAGGAAGCTCTAGACACCCTCACCTGGTTCGTCCCCTTCATCCTCATCTACGTAATTCTCTTCTCGACCCGCTAGATCGTCTATTGACTCGCGCTCGATCTCGAGCAGCTCTTCCTCGGTTCGACCTGTGAGTTCGAAGATCGATATCTCAACTCGTGACCTAGAGAAGTAAGGCAGTAAGCGAAAGGCTGCGTATCGAAGACGAGAAATAGAGCCGTCGAGCTCGGCGAGGAGGTATGCTCCTCCTCGAGTCTTCCTTAGCACGACCATCGGCCCTAAGTATCGAGGCTTGGTCTTCCGATCGAGCTCTTTCTCGATCCTCGTGTTCCGAACCAGCACAAGATCGCAAGGCTCGAACTCGTACTGCCTTATCGAGCGCTTCACTCTAGCCTCGAACTCCTTTGCAGATCGACATCGAGCCGCATACACCTGATCTCGAACCTTCTCCAGATCTTCCTTTCTTCTTTCGAGCTGCCTACAACGGTGAGCGATCAACGACTCGGTCGAATACTTATCCTCATCCCAGTTCGTGAGGAAGGTCGCCTCGGCAAAGTCGAAGGGAGCCGCGGCTCTACCCCGTACCATCTGGTACGGAGATAGCTTCGTGGACTTCGCTATCGTCACCCTTTCGGCCCAGAACACATAGGCCCGTGGTTCGACCACTTCGACATGTCCCCTTGGCAAGTCTTGACTAGCGCCTCTCGAACGGTAAGATGCCGCCTCTCCACGATCCCGTTCGCCTGCGAATTATAAGGCGAGATCCGTATGTGGTTGATCTTGTAGGTCTTCGCCAAGAAGTCGAGAGCTTGCACGAAGGCCGATCCGTTGTCGGTCACGATCTCGCCGACTGCGCCCCACCGACATAGAATCTGCTCGAAGATAAATTTCCCGAGGGCTTTACCTGTCTCGGATCGCAGCATCTGCCACTCGGGGTACGAAGTAAGGGAACACCTAGCTTGGACATATACTTGAACCGCGCGACTTCGGTAGGTTCATCGAGTCCATGTACGCCTTGTAGAACAGCGGCTCGGGCATGGCCACGACCGGGGGAATATGCAGCTTGTCCATCCTTCGAATTTGACACTCGTGGCACGTCCGAACATACCAGTGTACGTCTGCGCTAATAGACGGCCACCAGAAACTGATCAAGAGTCTCATTTTAGTGGAGAACGCGCCTTTATGGCCCAGGCCGTCGTGCGCCTGCTTCAACAGCTCTAACCTCCTCTCGAAGGGCGGAACTCGTTGGTGTTTCCCCTTTGGATCTCGATGCCAGAGTTCGCCATCCTTGACAAAGAACCTGGTGGCGTATCGTATCAGAGACTCGAACTGCGGGTCGGTGAGCCCCGGGGGACGCTCGCTGGTCTCGAGCAGTCGCCGCACGAGCTCTAGCCTCTCGTCCTTTTCCTTCTCCCGTGGTGACCTAGGAATCTCGACGTCAGGCGCAGCATCTGTCCCCTCATCTTCCGAAGACTCCACCTGGACTGCCACGAACCCCCTCATCTTCTCACTCTCCTCCCCCCTCTCCTCAAACACATCCCCGTAGGTTGGTCGGCTCGAGCCCCACTGTTCGAAGTAAGACTCGGGCTTCCCCCCTCGTTGCGGGTTAAGCGCTTCGATTGCGAAGGCTCCTGCTTCGTCGATCCAGTCCTCGTAGTCGTCCTCCTCATCCGGATCTTCGTCGGCTCGGGGTCGCCTCGATAACCCGTCTGGGCCCTTGTGCCGTTCTGCGGACGTGATCAGCTCGAATTCGAAGAGAAGAATACCCGCGATCCAGCGGTTGATCGACGCATTCGGCTGAAGGTCGGGATTGTTGATCATCCCCTTGATGTACTTCGCATCGACCTCGACTGCCAGGTCCTTGACTCCGAAGATATGGCTCCGAACGTCTCGCAAGGCTCGGAAGAGCCCGAAGAGCTCGAGCTTCGCCTGACTGTACCGACTCTCTCGCTCGTTGAGAGCAATCGAGCCGTACCTCGAAGGATACCGCTTGCCATCTTCACCGATCTGCAACAGTAAGTACCCAACCGATATGAACGTATCGACCGCTAATATCACCCTTCGACCCGACTTATAGTCGATGGGCCGAAGAGCCGGCGAATGCACGAGAGCGTTCTTCAAATCGTCCATAGCCTCCTCGTGTTCCTCGTCGAACCTGAAGAACGTCCCCTTCTTCGTTAGCTCGATTAGAGGCCTCGCCCTCTTCGCGAAGTCCTTGATGAAGATTCGGCAGTAACTGCACAGTCCGAGGAACCCACGAACTTCTGTAACGTTGGTGCAGTAAGGCCAGTCACGAATTTTCTGAACCTTTGACTCATCTGGAATTCGCCCTCGAAGGACACCTTGTGCCCCACTACCACGATCGAAGGTGCCGCGACCACGAATTTCTTCGCGGAGACAGTGCCCCCGACGTACTTGATGCGCTGAAGCACCCGATTGGTATTCTCGAGATGCTCCCAGATGAATCTTCGAATCCCCGGATTACCTCGATGGTCTCGTAAGTGCCATCCTCCTTCGGGTAACGTGTCCTCGGTCCCTTGACAGGTATGTCGTCAATGAACGGCATGGTGACCTCAGGGGTCTCGTCCTGCAAGGTAAACGAGACCCCATGGAAAACTTGCACCGCATTCGTGTACCCCATGGGCAGTTTCGTCAGCCGGAACGTCCCGATTGGCGTTTGGAACGTCGTGAGGTCGCGATAGTCCTCGTGAATGACGCGATGGTCGTACCCCACCATCAGATCGTACATGCCGAATACTGCGTGGCCGGCGAAGGCTTCCGCGATACTGTCGACGTGCGGGGGTACTGCCGAGTCCTGAATCGAGACCGCGTTCAACGGTTGGAGGTCGTGAACGAGACGTAGCGATTTCCCATCCTTCTTCACCACACAGAACCATCTCGATCTATACGAGGACGTCGAAGGTTCGTAGACTCCAGCCGCGATCTTCTCCTTAATGATCTCCACGACATCCGAGTAGATTGCCGGTGGTATCGGAATATTTCTATACACCCACGGCTTGTGGGGTATGGTCGGGATCTTGAGGGGAGGGAAGATGTCTTCTCTAAACGTCCCTCGCTCGCTCGCGTCCCAAGCGAAAGCCGTCTCGTGAGCTCGAACGAGCCACTTGACGAGCTTCAGCTCCTCGGGCCAAAGAAATCCTCCTGGGTCCCAGTCGAACTTCTCCCCCCTTTCCTTCGTCAACCTCGTTCCCGGCTCCCACTCGGGGGGATGGACTGGTAACTTCGGTAAGTCGGCCAACGGATCTCCCCATCTCCTCTCCACTCTAAACTCTGCAGGGGTATCGGTCGCCACGGGGCGAACCTTCTTCGCTACCGGCTTATACTTGAAAGCTCGGATCACGGGGCATTCGTCCTGCGAGGTATCAGTCAGCGATTGGACCACATACGAACTCAAAAATAAACCCGAGGACACGGCGTCCTCCTCTCGAATCACGAATGGGGTGCACGCGCCCCCCCACTCCTTCTCCTCACTCTCCGATGGTCCATCCTGATCCGATCATCCTCGTGGCCTCGACCTGCCCTCGTGACCTGGCCTCCACCTTCGGATCCCCTGTTCCTCCTTCTCGAACCCCTTTCGGTAACTGCTCCATTGATCCGAACCTCCTCGAAAGGTTCTTCGACTCCACGTCCTCGTTTCTTCTTTCCCGCTCTAGGTCGCTCGACGCCTCTAAGTCTGGCTTCGATGACGGAATATTTACACGATCGTGTGTAATCGAACTTCGGCTATCGTCATATACAGTCCATTCGTCACTGTACACCGCTATAGGCTGAGCCAGATAACCCAGCGTTACAGGGGCGGCCAGTCCCAATCTCACGTCTCCTCGGTGGCGATTCGATTCCCTGACGACATCTAAAAACCCATCTCTTCCTCACGTCCTTCACAGATTTCAGTCGATGCCCCATACGACGATGATACTCAGCTTGCGCGACCGGGTCATGAAAGTGCGGCGCCTTCACGTATCGACCTTGACGAGGGGTTACCACGATACGCTTCCCCGAACGTGGATCGGTGATTTCGACCTTCTGGTCGCCGTTGGGGAAGTCCTCGGTCTTCGCTCGAAGAGCGCACGAGAAGGGTCGTCCGAGAAGAATATCGAAAGCCGCATTCTTGACGACTTGAACCGGCACGCACACTGTCACCCCCCGAAGTCGATCTCGCAGTCGCTGATGACCCCCTCGGTAGCTTCTCTCCCCTTATTCGCTGTCTCCATCGTGATACTACCATCCTTCTCGATAGGGAGGCGAAGCACCTCGGCATCTCCTTTCGCAGCGCGACGATCTGCGACCCACTGTCCAAGATACCTTCGAGCACGACCTGCCCCGCGACCTCGACAGGTACGAAGGTTAGCGGCATCGTAGTCAGCCTCTGGATCTCGGGCTCGTCACCCTCGCACTCAACACTCGCGACTTGTGCATCGTCGACCGCCGGCTCGACCCTTTCTTCCTCTTCCTTGTCACCCTCGGTCTCGACAGCGGCTAGCGCGCCAGCAGCAGTCCCTTCACCCGACACCCTCTTAACTGCCGTGTATTCCCGGAAGCTTCTCTGAACTGACTTGAGGGCGACGAGGTCTCGAAAGGGTACTGGGACCACCACATCGAGCGCCATATTGACGATCTTCTTCGATGTCTGGGATGTCCGCCGCGGACCCGTAGTGGAAGCCCGAAGTACCTGACCCTGCTCGAGAGTCGTTCGGCGCATTCGTAGGCCTCGCCCCCTGCCTCTCTTTCCCCTTCGAGGGCGCTTCCTTCGACGTCGACGGTGCTGGGTTCGCGCCTTGAGCCTTCGGAGGTGCGTTCGATATTACGACGCCGTCGAACTTCTGCCTGCGCTGGGGCTTGTCTTTCTCATTGACGGCCAAGGCGTACTCGAGCGTTTCCTCCCCGTCCCCATCACCTGATACTACCTCTTCGATTCTCGCCGTGGTCGCCATCTGCGCTGACACCAAGTGCGGCTCTTGGTCTTCGACCATGAAAATGTGAGCTCCCTGGGCCTGCTTCGGGTCTCGGGGCTGCTGCTTCCCCTCCTGCTCTTCCTCGGCAGCGCCATGCTCGGTCAACCAACGATCGATCTCCTCCTTCAACGACCCATTCGTTCGACGAATCGGCACGCCGTCCAGGAAGCATAACTGCCCATTAACACCTGACATTCCCTCTCTCAGATAGTCATCCGCTGCTGACAAACGACACCTGGTGCCCGGCATTGAAACAGAAGAAGCAGATTCGCCCCGCCGGATTCGCTCGACCCACGAACTGGTTACCGGCTTCGGGGTTCCCCACGGCGGCTTGCTGCGCGGCTGCTTCGGCTCGAACTTGTGGCTGCCTCTGAGCCAACTCCTGCGCGACTCGAGTGGCTTCTTCGCCTGCCGAAAGCCGTACAACTCCCCTCTTCGCAGCCTTAGTCCTCGTCGTCTTAAACCTATCTTCCAGCAGAAACTTCAACTCCTCCATGACGCAGTCCAGAGGCCACGGGTCGTCACGACGGCGAATTCCGTAGCGGCACTTCAGGTTCGACAGAACCTCTTGCATAAGCTCAGGGTCGAGACCTTCGAGGAAGTGACTGTCGAAGTCGTCCGAGGTAATCTTCCTCCTCTCGACGAGGTAGCGTGCGATCTCGGTGTATTTGCGATAGTACTCGCCGAGATCTTCTTCGGTCTCGATGTCCTTTCTCACCTGCGCCTCTACTAAGTCGCGCAGGTCCTGTTTCACGAAGGTCCTCTCCAATCTCGACGCTCCCGGGTACATTGCGACGAGGCTCGTGACGAAGGCGTTCCAGTCGTTCGCCTCTTCGTCTGCGATGGCCTTCCAAAGAGTCGCTGTCTCCCTGTCGAGGTACCAGCATGCCCATTTAACCCACTCCCGCTCTCTCCTGCATCCTGCTCCTTGGCACAAGAACTGTATTATGTGCAAATAATCCACGAGGTCCCGCGCTTTGCCAGAGAACTTCGGTGCTTTCGCGACCCTCGAAGAGGCATCCCTTCCAGAGGTTCGGGTGCTCTCGAGTTCACGGCCCCTCTGCCTAACATCTCCAGTACCGCATCAGCCTCCGATTCTCTTCTCTCGAGTGCCCTCTCGACGTGGCGTGCTCTTGGCGGCTCAGCCTCTCTCTGCGGCCTACCCAGGGCCTCGAGGCCCCTTCTGATCGTCTCGATAGGCTCCGATCTCTGGCGATGAATCGGCTCGGGGTATGCTTCTTCTCTCCTCACTACTCGTGGTCGTTCCTCCTCGCCCCTCGGCCTTCGTAGATCAAGATATTCATCACGTTCGCCGCCCCTCCCGTACGTAGGCCTATCATGAGACAAAGGTCTCGCACGAGGGTGGTAACGTGGGGGTGGTCTTTCGTATTCGGGGTTATCTAGAGGGATGTTCTTGGATACCGAGGAGGCGTGGGTTCGCGCTGTGGCAACTGTCCTTCCTGCGAGCGCCTTCTAGGAGGAGACCGAGGTCGCTCGACAGGGTATTCTCGAACTACGATTCCCGCGCGAGCTTGCGGGCGTCCACGATCTTCCAACTGGAGGGCCAGCCTCCTTCCCACATCTGCTGCAGCCAATCTTGCCTCGATTTCCGCTCGACGCACTGGAAATGGGTACAGAGGTTCTTCCCTTCGAGGTGATGGCTGGCCTTGTGCCTGGTGATCCGCGAGGAGCGGCGATCTCCTTTCGCGCCTCGATGAGGCCCTCTCAACGACCTCTTCTCTTTCTTCTTCCTCCTCGAGGTCAGCCCACAAGGCTCTCACGGCTGGTTGGACAGGCGAGTATCTTCTCAATGGCGACTCCCTTCGCTCGGCCAGTCTAGGAGAAGCAGCCCACTCTCTGGATATCGCGGAGGCAAGTAGCCTCGAGAGTTAGCCATAGTGTCTCGTGTACTACGTAGACGTAACGGAGATGGTGTTTGCAAGCGTGGGGGTGCAGACCCTAGCGCGGTCGTTTCGGATAAGGAAGAAAGTGGAGATAACGAGTTTCGTAAGATCCGGTCCGCTTCTTCGGCCGAGTTGATTTCTTCCTCGGGTGAAGACGGTATCAGAGGAGATGGTGATCTGTAAGCGGAGAACTGTGACTCGGAAAGGTTCGGAGTAGCCGGTGGAACTGCAAGGGATGCGATACGAGTACTGACGCGCGGCGACGCTGAAGCGACTGAAGGCGGTAGTGGAACTTGTGTTGGCGAAGCTGTAGGTGGAAACGGAAGTGCGTCGCTTGCTGGGGATGATGGTTCTGCGTGTCTCGTGGCAGTCGCTGGTCCTGCCTCGTGGTGCTCTGTCAATCTCCTTTGCCTTTCTTCTTCGGCGGCGCGAGCTGCAGTACGACGAAGAGGATACCTGTGTGCCAGATTTCCAAAAGAAGCCCCTCGCGGTGGGCTCCAGATGAAGAGTCTGAAAGTAGGGTAGCCCAGAATCTAGGGCACAGACAAGGAATATGCGAGTATGTAGTTTCGTCCCAAAGGGGCTCCTCGAAACCTAGCACAAAAGTTTAGAAGTATACCTCTCGAGACTTAACAGTTGGTAGAGTAGAGAATAGAACACTTCGAGACTTCGAATCCGGCCTATGAGACAGCTCAACGATGGTGGATGAATTGTTTTTCCATCGTGTTCTACATGCGTCTTATGCACGGCGCGGGCTTAGTCAGCGCCCGGCATCTCCCGCCACTTCCCCTCTCGCACCTAAGTCCCCTCGACTCCTCGACTCCTCGAGACTCCCCTCGAACCCTCTAAACCTCCCATCTCCGCTCTCGAACACCTTCCTATGACCCGTCGAACCCCTCCCGAACCTTTCCTACAGCTCTTCGAACCCTCGACTACTCTCTCGAAACTTCCCCTCGCCCTCGAACCCTCAATATACCTTATTTCTCGTAGTCGGGGCTTCGCGCGCCTACAGCGTGTGCGCGGTCCTGGTACAAGGGCGGGGGGTTGATTGTGAGAGCGACCGTGATCGAACGACGTAGTGTGTTGCTTGGGTATGGTTAAGGGCTGACCGCGATAAGTGGGGCTCTCCGAATGAACAAAGCTCATCGGCACGGGCGACACCGCCGCATCACGCAGATGCAAGGACACACTCGGCCGCAATCGGGCGAATCTCCCGAAGACATTCGCATATCCCTCCTGGTCGTCCGAAGACATCTTGATGGGCCGTACGGCACCACGTATGCGGGTCTGAGCTCTTCCAGCTGCTGCGGATGAATACTGGCTATACCCCATCGGCCAACAGAGCGCTTGATCCACTCTTCCATTAATGACGGTGTCCACTGTACTCCATTTAGCTTCGTCCCGTGTTTTCAACATCACAACGATATCTTTTGGGTCTTCCTTCCTGTATCGACTAGCTTGAGAGCGACGCCCCAAGAACATGGAACGCTGATGAGACGTAGACCAGGTGCTTCGTATATAGTGTTCATGTCTATGTTGTGTTTTGTTGTTGGAGTCGTGGTATATGGGGTCGTAGATGTGACCTCTTGGACTGTGGGGGTAATTTGGGTTCGATGATGACGACGAAGAGAGTAAGCAGTAGTTTACTCACTCCAGAGCGAAGGGAAGTGCGATGTCCGGATCGGCATTCATCCAATCAGTGCTGCCGGACGTGTTCGTTCATTTCATTGGAGGGCGATGAGTCTGAGAAGCGTACTCGACCTGGAATCGGGGCAGCATTCTGAGTGTTGAATCGTGCCAGACGTCAATATAACAAATCACAAGAGGCCCGTGATGAGCGATGCTATGCGTGTGCCTTCGAGAAACACACGCACCTTGATCGAAAAGTCATCCACCGATGTTCCTCCTTGTTTCGTGAGCGCATCTGCGACTCCGCGGTACCCTCCAAGAGCGCTATACACGCACGAAGGAGTCTGATCTGTCATTCCTGTTCTTCGAGTTGGCGTCGTTCTTCGACATTTTCGTGGACTATACGCTGTCGGGGTGTCAGCCCATGATCCTATAGGAAGCTGCGGCGCATCGTGTAACGGTATGGTAGTAAGATGGATACCAC